>AWOL01S0004502.1:113288-144632 GCA_000715115.1 Nicotiana otophora | reverse complement strand
CCCCCCCCAAAAAAAAAAGTGCTAATAATTATTACTCTTCTCCGAAGAAATTAAACAAGCACCATACGCCATTAATCTTCAGCTGAAATCATGAAGCAAACCATTTTATTTAGTATAGTATATCTTATTAGATGAGAAGGGAATCCCTAATCCCTTAAGTTGTTATGTTTAGAAAAACTTGCTATGTTAGGTAATTAAGTGCAAATATCCATAATAATGATAATCAGGATTCTAATTTTAAATATCTAGTTAAAATTCCCATAAAACAAATCTTAAACATTGTAACAAAACTATACATGAAGCAATAGACAAATAAAAACTTTTAAGACCGCAACATTTGTCCATCGTTATAAAAATATTGAAACGTTAGCCCAATTTTTAAAATGAAAATTTAGGCAAATATACCCTTAGCTATTACTCGAAAAACCCCTCCAATTGAAATTCTCGCAATATAAACTGTGTCCAGGAAAAACTTGGTGGAGTTTGAGTAACTCATGAAGCATTTACGTAGATCTTAAATGGATTTCCAAAGTATAATGAATCTCGCTTGGCGAGGGCAAAAGTCCATTGTTTTTGCTGTAATCTAGTTTATTCACTGTTGATGATGATCAGAGAGTTTATCTAAAAAGTTGCTTGCTAATCCAATAATGTATCTCTTCTCGATCGTTTTCATATTAATTAATTCAGTAAATAAACATGCCTAAATCCTGGAGTTCAAACTTATTTCCAAATAAAATTTCAGGATATCATCCTCAAGTTCCTACTTATATAAGTGATACTCAAGATGTCTTCAGGGCAGATCCGCAGTTACGGTTTCAGGTTTATCTAAATCCTGTCTTTCGACAAAGAGCATAAATTTATGTGTAACAATTCAATAAAATTTCAATATATAAATAATAAATATGAATTTTTAATTTTTAAAATATAATGGATTCGATGCAATAAATCTTAAATGTTGAACACATTTAAATATTAAAAATATCCTGGAGTTTACTACTCCCTAGTTAGCGGCACATAGCTGACCTTTAAAGTTAATCATATTGGAAAATCCTATTTTCGGCTCAAATCAATATTTTGCCAACGCAAATTCTTTTGTATCTAATAATAATTCATGTAGTTTCAGTACTTACAATAAAACAATTTAAGAAGGTTCATGAATGTTGGATAGTTTATACCTTTATCATCTTTCCGAGTAATTTGAAAAAGAATGGCGTTTAGCATAATAACTTTTTATGTAGTTTCAGTACTTGCAATAAAACAATTTAAGAAGGTTCGACGAATGTTGGATAGTCTATATCTTTATCATCTTTCCGAGTAATTTGTAAAAGAATCACGTTTCGCATAATAACTTTTCATGTAGTTTCAGTACTTGCAATAAAACAATTTAAGAAGGTTCACGAATGCTGGATAGTCTATACCTTTATCATCTTTCCGAGTAATTTGAAAAAGAATCACGTTTAGCATAATAATTTTTTTATGTAGTTTCAATACTTGCAATAAAACAATTTAAGAGGGTTCACGAATGTTGGATTGTCTATTTTTTTATTATCTTCCCGAGTAATTTGTAAAAGAATCACGTTTAGCATAATAACTTTTCATGTAGTTTCAATACATGCAATAAAACAATTTAAGAAGGTTCACGAATGTTGGATAGTCTATATCTTTATCATCTTTCCGAGTAATTTGAAAAAGAATCACGTTTAGCATAATAACTTTTCATGTAAATTTGTAAAAGAATCACATTTAGCATAATAACTTTTCATGTAGTTTCAGTACTTGCAATAAAATAATTTAAGAAGGTTCACGAATGTTGGATAGTCTATATCTTTATCATCTTTAATTTCCGAGTAATTTGAAAAAGAATCACGCTTAGCATAATTACTTTTCATGTAGTTTCAGTACTTGCAAATAAAACAATTTAAGAAGGTTTACGGATGTTGGATAGTCTATATCTTTATTATGTTTCCGAGTAATTTGAAAAAGAATCACGTTTAGCGTAATAACTT
Organism: Nicotiana otophora; assembly: GCA_000715115.1. Lineage (NCBI taxonomy): Eukaryota > Viridiplantae > Streptophyta > Magnoliopsida > Solanales > Solanaceae > Nicotiana > Nicotiana otophora. The sequence continues at coordinate 142,626 of AWOL01S0004502.1, read as the reverse complement.
TTCATTGTATAAATCATGTCTCCTTGTTTCTTTCTTTTGTGCTTTTTACTCTTTCAAATTGTTAACCTCTTGAGAGGCTCCTAAATGACATAATTAGTAGGTTTTAACTAATACAATACTAACGATGTAGCCTCAATCTCTAGCAAGCTGAGGTCAACCAGTAGAATTCATACTCTCGTTATCGTCCCATGTAAACCTACTCAATCCAATTTTTTAAAAGTTTTGACACTAGCATAAAAGTTCTCCATATTTTTTTCTAACATATAAATCTCTAAAACTTTAAAGTGTAAAACTTTAACATATAGCATACTATATTATAAGTATAAAACTTTAAAGTTAAAATTGAAGTATCAGAATGTCCATCAAAAACTGAAAGACTATTTCACCTTCACTAAATTCTACTTCTATAATATTTTGATACCAAATGGGTTGAAAGTGTTTCTTTAACTTTAACGTACAATGTATATGTAAAGGAAAACATTTGCTGAATGAAAAGTTTTATTAAAGACTTAATCTTATTATTCATTTTTCTTATAAGTACTCTTTTAATAAAAGATAGTACATACAGTCATCCCTATCTATAACAACCTCATTTTTTTGGTTTTTATAGTGAATAACTAATATATACCTATAACAACATTTGACGTGTAAATATTTTTTGGTTGTTATAGATAAAAGTTATCTAGAAATCAATTATATTTTTCCTTTTTAATGTTACATATAAAAAATAACATAATTATTCAAATTTAAAATCTCAAAAGATATGCATATTTCACTAGTTAAATATTAAAAAAACTAATACATTAATAATAAATTCATAGCTAAAAGTATAAAGATTTAAACTCTAAGACAGACATTTTAAAGCTACCTAAAATATAATTTTTTTTAAGATTGATGGAAGAACTTTGTAATTGTAGCTTGTTTCGTATATTTCATTCTCTTACTAATGATATAACGCTTGAATTGGCGAAGATTTGTGTCCAAATTTTCAGCAGAAAGGTATCCAATAATTTTTTTTGAAGACAATCTAAGAGCTTAACAGTTAAATTTTCTATCTAAATATTTTTTGACATTTGTAATGAAAAAGATATCATGTGCAAATCTTCAAATCTTATATCTTATGCAAGATAGAAACTTTGTTTAATGGAAAAGATTGGTGCATGTTTTTATAATTATTATCAGTAATTTTAAAGATTTTATATGGCTGTTATAAAGAGTTAATTTTACAAAGAGCGTTCTGCTATAAATATGGTTGTTGATGTTATAGGTAAAAAGTTGTTATAGAGATGTAAAATATAACTTATAATTTGATTTTGAGGAAAACCTGGCTTTTATAATGAATAATTGTTGTATATGAATGATGCTATAGAGAGATTTGATTATATTAGCACCAAATCAAAGTTTGGTGATGCTTAGAATTCTGTAGGCGATAAAATACACATAATTGAAGTCCATACCATTGGTTTCTCCGACTTATTACTTTCAAGAAACATTCACAGAGTTAATATTAATACAAATTTTTCCTATTTTATAGTGACCTTTCATGAAGATCTAATTCCTTTTAATTCTATGAAATGGAAAAAGTTACTATTGAATTATTTTATATATCGATCAATCAACTACGATCAACTTCAAAAATGAAAGTCTCTTCTACAAGATTGTAAACTCTTAGTTCTGTACATGTTGCGATTTTTAGTTTTTCTTCCGGTTTCAATTTCATTTTCTTGAAGTTAATGCTTTTCTAATTTATTAACAGTTTATTAAGGGGGAGTTCTTATCACATAATGAAGTGGCGGATCCTATGTATGGTCCAATATAATCAATAACCTCCGAGCTTTTAAAATGGAGTCTGTTATGTAAGCGATAAATTGTTTGGTCGCTTTTTCTAATATTTGCTAACTCATGTGACGACCCTACCGATCGTTTTGAGTATTTTAGCCTCGAACTCCTATTTATTGCCTCCTCTATATTGTATTATGGTTATGTGATTTCCTGGGGGTGTTTGGTTTTGGTTTCGGGTGAGTTTCGGAGTGAAATGAGACACATAATCCCTAAGTTGGAGCTTTAAGTTGAAAGAGTTGAGCAAAGTTTGACCTTTGTGTAGACGACTCAGGAATGAAGTTTTGACAGTTCCAATAGCTCTGTTTGTTGATTATGGACTTCGGAGCGTGACCGGATGTTGATTTGGAGGTCCGTAGGTCGGTTCGGCTTGAATTGGCGAAAGTTAGGAAGTTGAAGGTTTGGAAGGTTAAAAGGTTTGGACGGGAGTTGACTTTATTGATATCGGGGCCGGACTACAATTCCGAAAGATAGAATAGGCCCGTCATGTCATTTATGACTTGTGTGTAAAATTTAAAATCAATCGGAGTTGTTTTGGTATGAATCGACATTAGTTTTGAAAGTTAGAAGTTCATAAGTTCATTAGGTTTGAATCGATGCGCGATTCGTGATTTTAGTGTTGTTTGATGTGATTTGACGCTTCGAGCATGTTCGTATGATATTTTGGGACTAGTTGATATGTTTGGTTGAGGTCTCGGGGACCTCAGGTGTGATTCGGATCATGTTCGACGCATTTTGAACTTGGAGGGATTGCTGATTGTTTTGTGTTGGTTTCCTTATATGTGATCGCGAAGAGTGTTGCAGGCAAATGGGGAAATTTGTGCTATGTGTTCGCGAATAGGTGTCTGCGATAGCGAAGCTTTGAGAGTCAGTGAATCGCGAACGCGTGAGCTGGGCCGCGTTCGCGAAGAAGAAAGGAGGAGACTACAGTTTCCGCGTTCTTCGTGATCGCGTGAGGTGGTTCACAATCGCGTAGGTCGGGGTGTCTGTATATCGTGTTCACGGCTCTTGGTTCGCGTTCACAAAAATTACTTTGAGGGCAGCTTGATTTTTGTTCCTCGCGATCGCGAGGGTATTTTCGCGATCGCGAAGAGGAACACCTGTGGAGAATATAAGTTTTCAAAAATAAGGGTTAGGGTAAAATTCATAATTGGACTTTGTGTGATGACCCAAAAGGTCATCATTAAATTTAATAATTAATTATGTGTTTTAAGACCTCAAAAAGCACTATTTATCACTCCTCGACTTGCGTGCGCAGTACGTACAATTTTTTGGAAAGTTGTTATGTGAAAAATAGATTAAAATGTGAAATAGAGCTTTAAAATTCAACTAAGTTGACTTTGGTCAATATTTTTGGCAAACGGACCAGGATCAGTGTTTTAACAGTTCCAGTAGGTCCGTATCATGATTTGGGACTTGGGCGTATACCCAGAATCGAATTCGGAGGTCCCTAACTTAAATTATCATCATTTAAGGAAAACTAGAAATCTTAAGGCTAAAGGTTTCTAAAGTTTGACCACGGGGTTGACTTTATGAATATCGGACTCATATTGAGATTCGAAAAATTGGAATAGCTCTGTTATGTCATTTATGACTTGTGTGCCAAATTTAAAGTCATTCCGGATTCATTTAACATATTTCGGCACGAGCTTTGTAAATTAAAAAGTTTAAAACTCAAAAGTTTGAATCGAGGTGTAAATTGTGATTTTGATGTTGTTTGACGTGATTTGAAACCCTGAGTAAGTCTGTATCATGGTTCGGGACTTGTTAGTATATTTGGTTGGGGTCCCGGGGACCTCGAGTTGATTTCGGGTGGTTAACGGATAACTTTTGGACTTGGGAAAAACTGCAGAAATCTGCTTCTGATTTCCTTCTTCGCATTCGCGAGAAGGGTCTCGCGTTCGCCAAGAAGAAACTGGAGGCAGGCGGGATTGTTCTTCAAGTTCGCGATAGGGCATCGCGTTCGCGAAGGGAAAAAGGCTCGCGCGGAATTTTACCTTCGCATTCGCGAAGGGCATCTCTTGTTCGCGAAGGCCAAGTCAGGCAAGCATCGCGTTCGCGAAGGGCAATATTGGACAACACAAATTTGTGCTTTGCGAACGCGAGGCACTGACCGCGTTCGCGAAAAGTAAAAACCTGGGAAATAGAACTTAAGTTCTGGAAATGGGATTTCAACCCATTTTCCACCATTTTCGATTTTGAGCTCGGGTAAGACGACGTTTGGGCGATTTTTACGGAAAAACATTGGGGTAAGTATTCCTTATCCTATATTGATTATATTTTATTGATTATGGAAGAAAAATCAGATTTTTATAAAATCTTCTAAAAAAGTAAAATAAAAATTTGAAAGCCAATGTGATGTCGGAAATTGATATTTTTTGTATGGTTGAACTCGTCTCGAAATGGGTGTTCGGATTTCGTAAGTTGTTTTTCGAGATTTGAGACGTGGGCCCCACAGTCGATTTGTAAAATGAATTTCGTATTTTAATCCGAAAAAATTAGTAAATTCATATGGAATTAATTCCTACAATTTGTATTGAATATATTGAATTATTTATGACTAGATTTGAGAATTCCGGACACGAATTCACGAGGCAAAGGTTTATTGGATTCTTGAATTTGGTTGCGAAGCGAGGTAAGTGTCGTGGTTAAGCTTGACTTGAGGGAATAGAACCCTTAAATTATTTGTTATATGAAATGCATGTGAATGACGTATAGGCGAGGTGATGAGTGTCTACACGTCGTCAAATTAATTGTTTGCATAATTACTTAAAAAATCATAAATCGTTTTAAATCATGAATTAATTATTATATTAATTGTTTCTCTCGTGTTCTTTCCTCAATATCATGCCTTGAATCCATGCAATAATTGCTACATGCTTATTTAATTTATGTGACTTAATTTCCACCTGCCGTTTAGTATACTAATTATTAAAATGCCTATTACATCCTCAATTTCCACAATTAATTGCTACTTGTCATCACTTATTTCTAATAAATCATAATTATTGTATGCTTGTTGTCTTATAATTTCATATTAATTGTTGCATTTATTGGAGAAATTTCTTTTATTAGAATTGGTAAATAAATATATTGGAGGAGCGGGTTGCACGCCGCAATAAAATTGATTGAAATGAATATATTGGAGGAACGGGTTGCACGCCGTAACATAATTGATGAAAATGAATATATTAGTGGAGCGGGTTGCTCACTGCAACAGAAGTGAATATGAATATATTGTGGGAGCAGGCTGCAACAAAAATTGACTGAAATAATAATTGGTTATGACTGCTGAGTTTGCTTCAACTATTAAAATGAGTTACCTGATTTATTTCTATTATTGTGGTTATTACTATTATTGCGTACATGTTAATGTAAGTGGCCTGCCTTAGCCTCGTCACTACTTCGTCGAGGTTAGGCTCGGCACTTACCAGTACATGGGGTCGGTTGCATTGATACTACACTCTGCCCTTCTTGTGCAGATTCCGGAGTTGGTCCCAGCGACATAGCATAGACTTGCTCGGATTTCAACTACTCAAAGGAGACTTGAGGTATAACTGCATAGCGTTCGTAAGTTCTGAAGTCCCCTTCTATCTTATCTTAGCTGTGTATTATATTTCAAACAACTTGAATTTTATTCTGACCTTTATTTGTATTATTCTTGAAGTTCGTGCACTTGTGACTCTAGTTCTAGGATAGTATTTAGCTATCGCGATTATTATGGAATACTCACTTTATTTCAGACTTTATTTCCGCATTTGTTTTCTTTTTATTAATTAATTTAAAATTTTGTTAAAATAGCTAATTATATTCTAACGTTGGCTTGCCTAGCAAGTGAAATGTTAGGTGCCATCACGGTCCCGAAGGTGGGAATTTCGGGTCGTGACAGTTAGTATCAGAGCACTAGGTTACATAGGTCTCACGAGTCACGAGCAAGCTTAGTAGAGTCTGAAGGATCGGTACGGACACTTCTGTGCTTTTCTCTCAGAGGCTATAAAGTTTAGGAATAATATCACTTCTTTCTTATTCTGTCATGTGATTTTATTCTATCATTGATGATTGAACCATTCTATTCTTATTCTCTCGCAGATGGTGAGAACACGTAATACATCTACAGATGGACAAGGACCAGAGCCCCCGGTGGCAACTATGGCTAGGGGTAGAGGTCGAGGCACCAGCAGAGGTAGAGCTCAGTCTAGAGCTCGAGCAGCAGCACCTGTTGTAGAACCTCAGGCAGATCTTCAGGAGGAGGTTCCACTTCAAAGGGTACTAGTTGGACCAGTTTAGGTCTTGGAAGGATTTATAGCTACTCTAGTGCTTCAGGACGCTCTAGTCCGTCTGGTGAGTCTTTTGGAGGGCGTGGCCTAGAATGTTACATTTCCAGTTGCACCAGCCGTTTCACAGGCTGGGGGAGGAGAACAAACTCCCACTACTCTCGCTCCGGAATAGATGGCTCCCCAGAATCAGGCTCTAACAGCCCCGCCAGTTGGGGTAGTTCAACTAGTTGTTGCGGCACAGACCAGTGATAGGCCCGCCATGTATTTTGAGGCCTTATTGAGACTGGATAAGTGTACTAAGATCTTTCTAGTTCACTTCAGTGGTACACCTTCTAAGGACCCACAAGATTTATCTTGACCGATGCATGAGGTACTGCGGAACATGGGTATAGTTGAGACCAATGGGGTTGATTTTGCTGTATTTCAGATGACGAGTTCTGCTAAAAGGTGATGGAGAGATTATACATTGACCAGAAGTTGGATCGCCTGCACTTACCTAGGAACAGTTCTCGCAGCTATTTTCGGAGAAGTTCCTTCCTATCACACCAAGAGAGGATTACCGCAAGCAATTTGAGTATCTACAGCAGGGCAGTATGTCTATTACTCAGTATGAGTCCCGTTTTGTGGATTTATCCCTTCATGCTCTCCTTTTACTACCAACTGAGGGGGAGAGAGTGAGGAAGTTTATTGAGGGACTCACTCACCCTATCAGGCTTTAGATGGCCAAGGAGACCGGAAGTGAGATTTCCTTTTAGGCGGCTGCTAATGTCGCAAGGAGGATCGAGATGGTTCTTGCACAGGAGAGAGGGGCAGAGGTCTGATAAGAGGCCTCGTTAGTTCGGTGGTTTCAGTGGTGCCTCGTCTGGAGGCAGGGGTAATTTTGGTAGGGGTCATCCTCCAAGACCGTTTCATTCAGCACTTCAGACATCTCCCGGTGCTTTAGGGAGCCACAATCCTATTATACGTTACTCTCGGCAGCCAACATTTAGTGCACATTCAGCTCCTATTAGTGCACCACCACTCCAGAGTCACTACAACGGTTATCCGGCCCGTTCGGATCAGTTTCAACTTCAACAGCCATGACATCAGGATGAGTGTTATGAGTGTGGGAACATTGGTCACATCATGAGATATTGCCCTAGGTTGTTGAATAACAGATCTCGGCAGGATTCTCGTGCCATCATACCGTCACTGGTTGCTTCACCGCCTGCTCAGCCTGTTAGAGGTAGGGGTCAGGAAGCTAGAGGTGGAGGTTAGTCCAATATAGCCATTAGAGGTGGAGTCCAACCAGTTAGAGGCCGTCCCAGAAATATAATTCAGAGTGGTTGGGCCCAGCCCCGATTTTATGCTTTTCCAACTAGGCCTGAGGCCGAGTCATCTGATGATGTGATCACATGTATTATTCCAGTTTGCCATAGAGATGCTTTAGTTCTATTTGATCCAGGATCTACTTATTCTTATGTGTCCTCCTATTTTGCATCATATATGGTTGTGCCTTGTGATTCTCTGAGTGCTTCGGTGTATGTATCTACACCGGTGGGAGACTCTGTTATAGTAAACCATGTCTATAATTCATGTGTGATATCTATTGGTTGTCTTGAGACTAGTGTGGATCTTCTACTTCTTGATATGGTAGATTTTGATGTCATCTTGGGTATGGATTGGCTGTCACTTTATCATGCTATATTGGATTGTCATGCCAAGACAGTGACCCTAGCCATGTCGGGGTTACCTCGGTTAGAGTGGAAAGGAATTCCTGGTCATTCTACCAGCATGGTTATTTCTTATATGAAGGCTCAGTGCATGGTCGAGAAAGGGTGTCTAGCCTATTTGACTTATATTTATGATCCCAGTGCGGATGTTCCTTCTATGGACTCAGTACCAGTTGTTCGTGAATTTCCAAAAGTATTTCCTACAGATTTGTCGGGGATGCCACTCGACAGAGATATTGACTTCTGTATTGATTTAGATCCGGGCACTCAGCCCATTTCTATCCCACCATACCGTATGGCCCCGTCGGAGTTGAAAGAATTGAAAGAGCAGTTACAAGACTTGCTTGATCAGGGATTCATTAGACCTAATGTATCGCCTTGGGGTACACCAGTATTATTTGTAAAGAAGAAAGATGGTTCAATGCGAATGTGTATAGATTATCGGCAGTTGAACAAGGATACTATTAAGAACAAGTATCCACTGCCAAGAATTGATGACTTATTCGATTAGCTTCAGGGTGCCAAGTTGTTTTCAAAGATCGACTTGAGGTATGGTTACCATCAGCTGAAGATTAGGTCATCTAGTGTCCCTAAGACAGCTTTTCAGACTTGGTATGGGCATTACGAATTGCTAGTGATGTCATTTGGGTTGACAAATTCCATAGCAGCATTTATGGATTTGCTAAATTGGGTGTTTACGCCCTATTTGAATTCTTTTGTCGTTGTATTCATTTATGATATCTTGATTTACTCCAGTAGTCGAAAGGAGAATGAGAAGCATCTTCGGAGTGTGCTTCAGACTTTGAAGAATAATCAGTTATATGCTAATTTTTCAAAATGCGAGTTCTGGTTAAACTCAGTTGCCTTTTTGGGGCATGTTGTATCGGCAGAAGGTATAAAGGTGGATCCTAATAAGATTGAGACTGTTCAGAATTGTCCTAGACCTACTTCAGTTACAAAGATCCAAAGTTTCTAGGGTTTGGCAGGTTATTATCGTCGGTTCATGGAAGGGTTTTTATCTATAGCAAGCCCATTGACCAGACTGACCCAGAAAGGTGCCCCATTTAGATGGTCAGACGAGTATGAGTTGAGCTTTCAGAAGCTCAAGACCGCTCTGACGACGGCTCCATTTTTATTATTACCCACAGGTTCATGATCTTATACGGTATATTGTGATGCATCTCACATTGGGCTTGGTGTAGTATTAATGCAAGATGGCATGGTGATTACATACGCGTCGCGACAATTGAAAGTTCACGAGAAGAATTATCCTGTTCATGACTTAGAATTGGTAGCCATTGTTCACGCGCTGACGATTTGGAGGCATTAACTCTAAGGTGTCTCGTGTGAGGTATTTATTGATCATCTTAGCCTTCAGTATCTGTTCAAACAAAAGGATCTCAATTTGAGGCAAAGAAAATGGTTGGAGTTGTTGAAAGACTATGATATCACCATTTTGTATCACTCCGGAAAGGCTAATGTGGTGGCCGACGCTTTGAATAGAAAGGCTGTGAGTATGGGCAGCCTTGCTTATATTCCGGTTGGTTAGAGACCATTAGCTGTAGATGTCCAGACTTTGGCTAATCAGTTCGTGAGATTAGATGTTTCAGAGCCTAGTCGGGTTTAAATTGCACAGTCGCTCGGGCTTCTTTATATGAGCGCATCAGAGGACGATAGTATGATGATCCTCATTTACTTGTCCTCATGGACATGGTGCAGCACGGTGATGCCAAATAGTTGTTATGGCGGAAGATGGAGTTCTACGAATGCAGGGTCATAATTGTGTGCCTAATGTGGATGAGTTTTGTGAATTAATTCTGGGAGAGGCCCACAGTTCCAGGTATTCTATTCATCCAGGTGCTGCTAAAATGTATCAAGATTTACGACAACATTATTGGTGGAGGAGAATAAAGAAGGACATAGTTGTATATGTAGCTCGGTGTCTAAATTGTCAACACGTCAAGTACGAGCATCAGAGATCTGGTGGTTTGCTTTAGAAGTTAGCAATTCCTGAGTGGAAGTGGGAGCGTATCACTATGGATTTTATTGTTGGGCTCTCACGGACTCAGAGAAAATTTGATGTTGTTTGGGTCATTGTGGATAGGTTGACCAAGTCAGCACATTTCATTCCAGTGGAAGTTACCTATTCTTCAGAGCGGTTAGCTGAAATATACATTCGTGAGATTGTCCGCCTTCACGGTGTGCCAATGTCTATTATTTAAGATCGAGGTACGCAATTTACCTCACACTTTTGGATGGCTGTACAGTGTGAGTTAGGCACGCGGGTTGAGTTGAGTATAACATTTCATCCACAGATAAACGGACATTCAGAGCGCACTATTCATATATTGGAAGATATGTTTCACACTTGTGTTATAGACTTTGGAGGTTCTTGGGATCAGTTCTTTCCATTTGCAGAGTTTGCTTATAATAATAGCTACTAGTCGAGCATTCAGATGGCTCCATATGAGGCATTGTACGGAAGGCGATGCCGTTCGCCAGTTGGCTGGTTCGAACCGGGAGAGGCTCGGTTGTTGGGTACCGATTTGGTACAGGATGCCTTGGATAAGGTCAAGGTTATTCAAGATCGACTTCGCACAGCTCAGTCTAGGCAAAAGCGTTATGCCAACCGTAAAGTTCGTGATATTGCATTCATGGTTGGAGAAAGAATATTGCTCCGGGTTTCACCTATGAAAGGTGTAATGAGGTTCGGAAAGAAGGGCAAGTTGTGCCCTAGGTATATTGGACCCTTTGAAATTTTTGAAAGGGTGGGTGAAGTAGCCTATAGGCTTGCATTACCACCTAGTTTATTAGCGGTTCATCCAGTATTCCATGTGTCTATACTTCGAAAGTATTATGGTGATCCGTCCCATGTGTTAGATTTCACTCATTCCAATTGGACAAAGATTTGACTTACGAGGAAGAGCCGGTGGCTATTCTAGCCCGACATGTCCGACAGTTGAGGTCTAAGAGTTATCCTTCATTTCGGGTGCAAAGTAGAGGTCAGCCGGTAGAGGCATCAACCTGGGAGTCCGAGTCGGACATGCGGAGTAAATATCCACACCTTTTTTCTAGCTCAGGTACTTTTTCTAACTCCGTTCGAGGACGAACGTTTGTTTTAGAGGTGGAGAATGTGATGACCCAAAATGTCATCTTTAAAATTAATAAGTAATTTTGTGTTCTAAGACCTAGGAAAACACCATTTACCATTCCTCGACTTGCGTGCATAGTCCGTACAATTTTCCGGAAAGTTGTTATGTGAAAAATATATTAAAATGGGAAATAGAGCTTTAAAACTCAACTGAGTTGACTTCGGTCAACATTTTTAGCAAACGGACCTGGATCAATGTTTTAACAGTTCCAGTTGGTTCGTATCGTTATTTGTGATTTGGGTATATGCCCATAATCGAATTCGGAGGTCTCTAGCTCAAATTATCACCATTTAACGAAAACTAGAAATCTAAAGGCTAAAGGTTTCTAAAGTTTGACCACAGGGTTAATATTTTGGATATCGGACTCAGATTGAGATTCCAAAAATTGGAATAGCTCCGTTATGTTATTTATAACTTGTGTGCCAAATTTGAAGTCATTCCAGATTATTTTAACATGTTTCAGCACGAGCTTTGTAAATTAAAATGTTTTAAACTCAAAAGTTCGAATCGAGTTATAAATTGTGATTTTGATGTTGTTTGACGTGATTTGAAACCCCGAGTAAGTCCGTATCATATTTCGGGACTTGTTGGTATATTTGATTGGGGTCCCGGGGGCCTCGGGTTGATTTTGCGTGGTTAGCGGATCATTTTTGGACTTGGAAAAAACTGCAAAAATCTGCTTCTGGTTTCCTTCTTCGCGTTCGCGAGAGGGGTCTCGTGTTCACGAAGAAGATACTGGAGGTAGGCGGGGTTGTTCTTCGCGAAGGCCAAGTCAGGCAAGCATCGCGTTCGTGAGGTAGCCCTCGCGTTCGCGAAGGGCAATGTTGAACAACACAAATTTGTGCTTCGCGAATGCGAGGCAGTGACCGCATTCGCGAAGAGTAAAAAACTGGGAAACAGAACTTAAGTTCTGGAAATGGGATTTCGACCCATTTTCCACCATTTTCGATTTTGAGCTTGGGTGAGACGATTTTTGGGCGATTTTCACGAGAAAACATTGGGGTAAGTGTTCCTTATCCTATATTGAATATATTTCATGATTCCATACTCATTTATATCATGAATCTGTGAATTTATGGAAGAAAAATCAGCTTTTTATAAATCTTCCAAAAATATAAAATGAAGATTTGAAAGCCAATCCGATGTCGGAATTTGATAATTTCTGTATGGTTAGACTCGTCTCAAAATGGTGTTCGAATTTCGCAAGTTTTTTCGAGATTTGAGATGTGGGTCCTACTATCGATTTTGAAAATGAATTTCGTATTTTAATCCGGAAAAATTAGTAAATTCATATGGAATTAATTCCTACAATTTGTATTGAATATATTGAATTGTTTATGACTAGATTTGAGGATTTCGGACACGAATTCGCGAGACAAAGATTTATTGGATTCTTGAATTTGGTTACGAAGCGAGGTAAGTGTTGTGGTTAGCCTTGACTTGAGGTAATAGAACCCTTAAATTATTTATTATGTGAAATGCATGTGAACGATGTATAGGCGAGGTGATGAGTGTCTATACGGCGTCAAATTAATTGTTTGCATAATTACTTGAAAAATCATAAATCATTGTAAATCATGAACTAATTATTATATTAATTATTTCTCACGTGTTCTTTGCTCAATATCATGCCTTGAATCCATGCTATAATTGCTACATGCTTATTTGATTTATGTGACTTAATTTTCACTTGACGTTTAGCATACTAATTATTAAAATGCCTATTACATCCTCAATTTCCACAATTAATTGCTACTTGTCATCACTTATTTCTAATAAATCATAATTATTGTATGCTTGTTGTCTTATAATGTCATATTAATTATTGCATTTATTGGAGCAATTTCTTTTATTAGAATTGGTAAATGAATATATTGGAGGAGAGGGTTGCACGCCGCAACAAAATTGATTGAAATGAATATATTGCAGGAACGGGTTGCACGCCGCAACAAAATTGATTAAAATGAATATATTGGAGGAGCGAGTTGCACGCTGCAACAGAAGTGAATATGAATATATTGTGGGAGCGGGTTGCACACTGCAACGTAAATTGACTGAAATAATAATTGGTTCTTACTGCTGAGTTGGCTTCAACTATTAAAATGAGTTACCTGATTTATTTCTATTATTGTGGTTATTACTATTATTACGTACAGGTTAATGTAAGTGACCTGCCTTAGCCTCTTCACTACTTCGTCAAGATTAGGCTTGGCATTTACCAGTACATGGGGTCGGTTGTACTGATACTACACTCTGTACTTCTTGTGCAGATTTCGGAGTTGGTCCCAGCGGCATACAATAAACTTGCTCGGATTTCAGCTATTCAGAGGAGACTTGAGGTATAACTGCACAACGTTCATAGTTTTGAAGTCCCCCTCTATCATATCTTAGTTGTGTATTATATTTCAAACAGCTTGAATTTTATTCAGACCTTTATTTGTATTATTCTAGAAGCTGGTGCACTTGTGACTCCAGTTATGGGATGGTATTTAGCTATCGCGATTATTATGGAATACTCACTTTATTTCAGACTTTATTTCCGCATATGTTTTCTTTTTATTAATTAATTTAAAATTTTGTTAAAAATGGCTAATTATATTCTAACGTTGGCTTGCCTAGAAAGTGAAATATTAGACGCCATCACGGTCCCGAAGGTGAGTATTTCGGGTCGTGACACTTTGGTAACTCGGATTGAAGTGATTCTTGGAGGGATTTTCAAGGAATTGATTAGGGTAAGTGATTCTAACTTAGATTTGTTTAATATGCATGAATATATCATTATTTTCATCATTTAATTAGTGTTTTGGGTTGGAAAAATTGGTGACAATTTTAAGCACTTCTTAGGCTAAAGTTTGGGGATTTGAAAGGCGATTTGAGATCGGATTTGAGTAATTCTTGTATGGTTGGACTCGTTATCTAATGATGTTCGGATTTTGTAATTTTGGTCGGGTTCCGAGATGCGGGCTCGGGTTTACTTTTTGAGTTCACCTTTTATTTCTTTCCAAAGATCATAATTTTATTGTTCGAAATAGTTTCCTATAGTTTATATTTATGGCATGAAGTTGTTTTGGCTAGATTCGAGCCGTTTGGAGTTGGATAATCGAGAAAAGGGCTTACTAGTGCATTGAGTAGCTTGTTTTGAGGTAAATGTCTTGCCTAACATTGTGTGGGAGAATTAACCCTTAGGATTGGTATTATTTTGAGACAATTGTGATGTGTGAAAGTCTTGTACGCAAGGTACGAGTGTGTACAAGTGCTAAATATACAAATCGACTAGTTTTAGCTATGCAGATTCCTTTCATGCCTTAATTGAGTTATCTTAACATGTTATATTAATCATCATTAGTCTATCTTCATATGCTCTACTTGTTTTATCTCTTAATTGTTAATTGCCTTTGTATGTTTAGTTGACGTATTATTTCCTCTATTCCTTATTCATTTAACCGCTGAGTTATTTACTTGAAGTTGTTATTTGTGGAATATCTTGTTGTTGAAATTGGTATTTAGTAATAAAGGCCGTGATTTACATTGAGGCAAAGTTGTAAAGTTGTGAAATACAATTCTTGTTGAGTTATTCACTTCCGATTGTTACGTGAGACTCTTGTGCATATTGTGGTTGAGCCATGGGCTATTTGTTGTGAAAAAACTATTGTTGTTGGTTTCTTGGCAAGCTGTGATATTGGGCACTTGAGGTGCAATTTGTGATATGTTGTGATATCGATACGGATACGGTGGTCTAAGGTTTTGGGGTTAAACTGCATGCGGTGTGATAAGGTGGGCTTAATACGCGTGTTGCTAGTTGGGGAACTACTTGAAACCATGCGGTGTGATAAGGTGGGCTAAAATGCGGGAAGCTATTTCGAGAAATATAATTTTCAAAATTAAATGCAAGGCTCCCGCAGTGATATAAGAAAAGATTATTAATATTTTTTTTTTGATTTGAGACTACTGGGCGGTACCTCGGTAGCGACTCTTGTTGATGCTATTCTATTACTTCACTTGTGTTTTCGTTGCATTGTTTCCTTCGCATAACATTCCTTGTTTTCTTCTGCGATGCATTATTTTTCTTAGTTTAGTGTAGCCAATCTTGGTATATTTCCTAGGGCCAATCTTGGTATTATCATTAGTTGAGTGTAGCCAATCTTGTTATTATTCCAGTAGGATTGGTATTGTTTTGAGATAATTGTGATGCGTGGAAGTCATGTACGCAAGGTGACGAATGTGTACACAGGCTAAATATAAAAATTGACTAGTTAGAGCTATGCAGATTCCATTCATGCCTTAATTGAGTTATCTTAACATGTTATATTCATCATCATTAGTCTATCTTCATATGCTCAACTTGTTTTATCTCTTGTTAATTTCCTTTTTATGTTTAGTTGAAGTATTGCTTCCTCTATTCCTTATTCATTATTTAACCATTGAGTTCTTTACTTGAAGTTGTTATTTGTGGAATATCTTGTTGTTGAAATTGGTATTGAGTTATAAAGGTCGTGATTTACATTGAGGCAATGTTGTAATGTTGTGAAGTACTATTCCTATTAAGTTATTCACTTTCGGTTGTTATGTGAGACTCTTGTGCATATTGTGGTTGAGCCATGGGCTATTTGTTGTGAAACAACTATTGTTGTCGGTTTCTTGGCAAGTTGTGATATTGGGCACTTGAGGTGCGATTTGTGATATGTTGTGATATCGATACGCATGCGGTGGTAAAAGGTTTTGGGGTTGAAACGCATGCGGTGAGATAAGGTGGGCTTGAATGCGTGTTGCTAGTAGGGAAACTACTTGAAGCCATGCAGTGTGATAAGGTGGGCTAAAACGCGGGAAACTATTTTTAAAACTAAATGCAAGGCTCCCACAGTGATATAAGAAAAGATTATGAATTGTTTTTGTGATTTGAGACTACGGGGCGGTACCTCGGTAGTGACTCTTGTTGATGCTATTCTATTACTTCACTTGTGTTTTGGTTGCATTGTTTCCTTGGCATAACATTCCTTATTTTCTTCCGTGATGCATTATTTTTCTTAGTTTAGTGTAGCCAATCTTGGTATATTTCCTAGGGCCAATCTTGTTATTATTCTAGTAGGATTGGTATGGTTTTGAGATAATTGTGATGTGTGTAAGTCATGTACGCAAGGTGACTAATGTGTACACATGCTAAATATAAAAATTGACTGGATATAGCTATGCAGATTCCATTCATGCCTTAATTGAGTTATCTTAACATGTTATATTCATCATCATTAGTCGATCTTCATATGCTCTACTTGTTTTAACTCTTAGTTGTTAATTTCCTTTTTATGTTTAGTTGAAGTATTGTTTTCTCTATTCCTTATTCATTATTTAACCGTTGCGTTCTTTACTTGAAGTTGTTATTTGTGGAATATCTTGTTGTTGAAATTGGTATTGAGTTATAAAGGCCGTGATTTACATTGAGGCAAAATTGTAAAGTTGTGAAATACTATTCTTGTTGAGTTATTCACTTTCGGTTGTCATGTGAGACTCTTGTGCATATTGTGGTTGAGCCATGGGCTATTTGTTGTGAAAAAACTATTGTTGTTGGTTTCTTGGGAAGCTGTGATATTGGGCACTTGAGGTGCGATTTGTGATATGTTGTGATATCGATACACATGCGGTGGTATAAGGTTTTGGGGTTGAAACGCATGTGGTGAGATAAGGTGGGCTTGAACGCATGTTGCTAGTAGGGGAACTACTAGAAGCCATACAGTGTGATAAGTTGGGCTATATCGCGGGAAGCTATTTTCAAAACTAAATGCAAGGCTCCAGCAGTGATATAAGAAAAGATTATGAATTGTTGTTGTGATTTGAGATTACGGGGCGGTACCTCGGTAGTGACTCTTGTTGATGCTATTCTATTAGTATGAATCGGCATTAGTTTTGAAGGTTATAATTTCATAAGTTCATTACGCTTGAATTGATGCGCGATTCGTGGTTTTAGTTTTGTTTGATGTTCTTATGATATTTTAGGACTTTTTGGTATGTTTGGTTGAGGTCCCGGGGGCCTCAGGTATGATTCGGATCATATTCGTCGCATTTTGAACTGGGAGGTACTGCTGATTTTTTTGTGATGGCTTCCTTATATGCGATCGCGAGTGGGGGATCGTGATCGCGAAGCATCTTGCAAGCAACTGGGGAAATTTGTGCTATGCGTTTGCGAATATGTGTTTGTGATCGTGAAGCTTTGGGAGTCAGTGATCGCGAACGCGTGAGCTGGGCCTCGTTCGCGAAGAATAAAGGAGGAGACTGGAGTTCACGCGATTTGTTCTTCGCGATCGCGTGAGGTGGTTCGCAATCGCGTAGGTGTAATGACCCGACTTGTCATTTTAAGAATTAATGACCCGTTCTGTGATTTAAGGTCTCGAGCAGTTTCATGATATGTATTATGACCCGGGGGTGTGGGCGAGTTTGATTTTCGGAAGATTCGGAAATAAATTGAAAGAACAATTATTATTTAGAAGCTTAAATAGAAAGAGTTGACCAGAGAGTTGACTTTTTAGCAAATGACCCCGGAATGGAATTTTAATGATGTCAATAGCTTCATATGGTGATTTCGGACTTAGGCGTTGTCCGGATTTGGATTTGGAAGTCTGTGGGACAATTCGATTCATTTTGGCGAAAGTTGGAAAATAGACGATTTTTGGAAAGTTCGATCGAAGGTTGAATTTTTGATAACGAGGTCGGAATCTGATTCTGGAAATTGAAATAGGTCCATTATGTCATTTATTACTTGTGTGAAAATTTGAGGTCAATCGGACTTGATTCGATAGGTTTCGACATCGAATGTAGAAGTTAAAAATTTCATAATAGACTAAAGTTTCAAGTGAGTTCACACAAGGCCTAATTTCAGATGAGCATAACTCTCATGATACGAAGTGTTATATGGTGTGTTACCTATCAAATGAAAGATATTTGAGTCTAGTTTCTAACGCTTCAAACCGTTCGTCATTTGGACATTACTACAAGAAGTTATGACCAAATTACCAAAGGCTGGAAAATATTATTCTGCGACCAATTCAGCGATCGCAGAATAGTTATGCGATTGCAAAACTGCTTCTACGACCGTAAACTGGTCGCAGAATGGACCAGAACAGCCCAGTTCTGAGCACCAATTTTTGCGACCATTTTGCGACCCACATACCCATTCTGCGGTCCATTATGCGACCGCACACCTGCTTTAGGAGGGTTAATTTTTCTATTTTTATAACCCGACCCCATTTTAATAAATAGCCTTTGGGCTTATTTCGGGGTATTTTTCTAAGGGTTTTAGAGAGAGGTAAAAGCATTTTAGAGAGAGAAGAAGGGAGCCTAATATTCTAATCATCCAATCTTCAAGAATCAAGGAAGTTAATCATAAGATCTTCATCTGAGAGGTAAGATTCAACCCCTAGTCTTCAATTTCGAGTTTGGGGTAAAGGATTGGTGATTGGGAGTATGATTCTCGTTTGTAAGAGTATTATGTATATATGCTTGTAACAATATGGTTTGTGGGAAGATTGTTGAGATCAAATAAGTAAAGATTAGGTTGTGGAATGAAGGAAATCTTGTAGAAGACCCTTGTAACCAAATTTGCACACCTAGTGTTTGATAAAATGCTCAAATGAGCTGAAATCATGAAAATCTTCCTAATTATGGTTCACTTTTGTTATGTTTCTAAATAGATTGAAGCTGCTAGGATTTCCGGAGCCTCGTAGTAATGTAAGGAAGGCTCAAGAATGATTGGAGCCGTCCGGAGGTCAATTCACGTGAGAAAGCTATTTTGAAATATCGGCCTAAGTTCAAAAAGGTAAGTATCTTGCCTAACCTTGAGTGGGGGAATTACCCCTTAGGCATCGAGTCTTATGTGCCATTTGTGAAATGTGAAAAGCCGTGTACGCAAGGTGACGAGTAAGTACTCGGGCTTATATGTGAAAAATTTACTGAGTTAACGTCTTGAGCATATCGTGTAGTAAATTGGATAATTATTGGCATTTATTTAATCATCTATTTGCCATACCTCAAGTCGCATTTATTGAATTTGTTTTTATATGACGATTTGATGTGAATGTTACTTGTATATTTATGTGAATTATGTTAGTTTGATGGTTTGATATTTGTTGGAATTTAATTTCATTATGGATTTTTCCTTTGAAAATAATAAATTAAATGAGCTAAAGAAGAGGTGTTTATATAATTATTGAGAATTTGGATTAATGAAGGCGTTGCCCTATGCTGAGTAATTTCTATCTCTGTTGATTGTTTTTGGGTCTTATACACATTGTGTGGAGCCTTGGGCTATTTATTGTGAAATTAATTGATTTTGTTATATCTTTAGAATTGTTGTGGCCATTGGGCAAATCGTGATATGAATTGATTTTGTTATGTTATCGTGATAATATTCTATGTAAATTATTATGTTAATTGAGTAATTATTTTGAGGATATAAGGGTGCCATTTCACTGTTGATATTATGTGGGTATAAGGGTGGCATTTCACTGTTGATATTATGTGGGTATAAGGGTGGCATTTCACTGTTGTTATGTGTGTTGGGATATTGTCTGGGCAGAGCGATAAGAGTGGCTATAGGAGAGATAAGGGTGGCTATAGGAGAGATAAGGGTGGATATAGGAGTGATAAGGGTGGCTATTGATATTGTCAGGGCGGACGGATAAGGAAGGCTATTATAGGAGTGATAAGGGTGGATATATGAGAGATAAGGGTGGCTATTGTCAGGGATGGCATTTCACTGTTGCTTTTATGTGGGTATAAGGGTGGCATTTCACTGTTGTTATGTGTGTTGGGATATTGTCTGGGCAGAGCGATAAGGGTGGCTATAGGAGAGATAAGGGTGGCTATAGGAGCGATAAGGGTGGCTATTGATATTGTCAGGGCGGACGGATAAGGAAGGCTATTATAGGAGTGATAAGGGTGGCTATAGCAGAGATAATGGTGGCTATTGTCAGGGATGATATGTGATGATGTGGATTTGTCGCGTTGGTGATTTTTATGTGATGCTGTGATATTCCTTGTGTTTATTTTTATACCTTGTGCAATTTGTCTTGTTGTTGATAAATTGATAACAATCTGATTTATGTTGAAATTGGGAGCCTGTGGCTATTGGCAGGCAGATTATGAAATGAAATATGGGTACGAGATGCCGGGAATAAAATAAAGTGATGATATGGGCACGTGAATTATCCGTGCAGTTGTGATATGAAATGTGGGCACGAGGTATCTTTATTAAATGATGATGATATTGACACGAGAGTTGTCCGTGCGGTTGTGTTAAAGAAATTGGCACGAGGTGCCGTGGAAAGTTGAAATAGGGCTGAGACCCATACTTTTATGATTATGAAATGAGGTGTCACATGGTAACTTTTAATTGAAAGAATTATATTCAAAATATTTATTTGGAGAATGTTTATTCAAAAAGTAGTATTTGAAGGAATTGTATGTGAAAGATATTTATTTGAGAAAATTATATTTGAAAAATATTTATTGAAATAATTATATTTGAAATATATTTATTTGAGGAAATTATATTTGAAAGAGAGTTACTTGATTTATTTGAAGAACTTGATTTAATTGAGTGTACTTGTATTTATTATTTGTTGAGCAATATTAATAGTGTTCTTGTTGCTATGTCGGGCATATCAATGGTTGATTTGTGTTACCCTTATTGTTATTTATTTCCTATTATTTTGTATACTATATTGCACAGGTTATTAGACTAGTGAGTGTCTTTACTGTACCTCATCTCTACTCCACTGAGGTTAGTCTTGATACTTACTGGGTACCGACTGTGGTGTACTCATACTACACTTCTGCACATTTTTGTGCAGAGCCAGGTATTGGAGATATCGGACTTGAACGGAGTTAGCTTGGGATCGCAAGGATTCAAGGTAGAGCTGCTTGGTCGTCGTAGTTCCTTGGAGTCTTTCCCTTTTATAGTACTGTTATTTATTATTCAAACAGTATTGAGCATTCGATCCTTGAGATCATTTCATGTATTCAGTTAGATTTCGTGACTCAGTATTACCAGTCTTGGGAGGTTGTTATATTTGTAATTATTTCCGCTGTTGGTTAAAAAATGGCATGAATTGTTATAAAATCGGCTTACCTAGTCTTAGAGACTAAGTGCCATCACGATGCTTGTGACAGGATTTTGGGTCGTGACAGTAGGTCGGGGTGTCTGTGTATCGCGTTCGCGAATCTTGGTTCGCGTTCACAAAGAGTACTTTGAGGGCAACTTGATTTTTGTTCTTCCCGATCACGAGGGTATTTCCGCGATCGCGAAGAGGAACACCTGGGCAGAATATATGTTTTCAAAATCTAGGGTTAGAGTAAAATTTCATAATTGAACTTTAGGAGCTCGGATTGAGGCAATGCTTGGAGGAATTTTCCAGGAATTGATCTAGGTAAATGATTCTAACTCGGATTTGGTTAATATATATATGAATATATCATTATTTTCATTATTTAATTAGTGTTTTGGGTTGGAAAATTTGGGGAAAATTGTGAGAACTTCTTAGGCTAACATTTGGGGATTTGAAAGGCGAGTTGAGATCGGAATTGAGTAATTCTTGTATGGTTGGACTCGTTATCGAATGCGTGTTCGGATTTTATAATTTTTGTTAGGTTCCGAGACACGGACCTAGGTTGACCTTTTGAGTTAACTTTTTATATCTTTGCAAAGATCGTAATTTTATTGTTCGAAATAGTTTCCTATAGTTTACATTTATGGTATGAAGTTGTTTTGGCTAGATCTGATCCGTTCAGAGTTGGATAATCGAGGAAAGGTCTTACTGCTGAATTGAGTAGCGTGTTTTGAGGTAAGTGCCTTGCCTAACTTTGTGTGGGGAAATTACCCCTTAGGATTTGTATTGTTTTGTGATAATTGTGATGTGTGGAAGTCGTGTATACAAGGTGACGAGTATGTACACAGGCTAAATGTGAAAATTGACCGGTTTTAGCTATGTAGATTCCTTTCATACCTTAATTGAGTTATCTTAACATGTTATATTCATCATCATTAGTCTATCTTCATATGTTCTACTTGTTTTATTCCTTAGTTGTTAATTGCCTTTTTATGTTTAGTTGAAGTATTGTTTCCTCTATTCTTTATTCATTATTTAACCGTCGAGTTCTTTACTTAAAGTTATTATTTGTGGAATATCTTGTTGTTTAAATAGGTATTGAATTATAAAGGCTGTGATTACATTGAGGCAAAGTTGTAAAGTTGTGAATTACTATTCTTATTGAGTTATTCGCTTCCGATTTTTATTGTGAGACACTTGTGCCAATTGTGGTTGAGCCATAGGCTATTTGTTGTGAAAACACTATTGTTGATGGTTTCTCAGCAAGTTGTGATATTAGGCACTTGAGATGCAATTTTTGATACGTTGTGATATCGATACGCATGCAGTGGTATAAGGTTTTGGGGTTAAAACGTATGCGGTGAGATAAGGTGGGCTTGGTACGCGTGTTGCTTGTAAGGGGAATTACTTGAAGCCATGCGATGTGATAAGGTGGGATAAAATGCGAGAAGCTATTTCGGAAAAAATAATTTTCAAAACTAATTGCAAGGCTCCCCCGGTTATATAAGGAAAGATTGTGAATTGTTTTTGTAATTTAAGACTACGAGGTGGTACCTCGATAGTGATTCTTGTTGATGATTTTTTATTACTTCACTTGTGTTTTGGGTTCTTTGTTTCATTGACATAATATTCCTTATTTTCTTCCGTGATGCATTATCTGCCTTAGTTAAGTGTAGCCAATCTTGGTATATTTCCTAGGGACAATCTTGGTATTATTATTAGTTGAGTTTAGCCATTCTTGGTATTATTATTACACTTTTAATTACTCGTTCAGTTTCTTATTTATTCCAGTAGGGCCTTGATCTGACCTCATCACTACTCTACCGAGATTGGGCTTGACACTTACTGGGTACCTTTGTGGTGTACTCCTGCTACGCTTCTGCGCATATTTTTGTGCAGATCCAGGTACCTCCTACCAGTCCAGGCATTAGTGAGAGCTCAGCTTCCGAGACTTCAAAAGGATAGATGACACGAGAATGGGTATTGAAATATTTTCTTTTTATATTCTTAGATTCTTCTATTGACTTATTTTCTTGCAATAGCTTGAATTGTTTCTTTCCTGGGCAAATATATAGATGCCCTTAAACTTGGCTCCAGTTTCAATTTTGAAACTTCAAGCGCGTGAATGTTATTATTTTTTGCTTAGGTGGATATTTCAACGGTAAAAAAACAATCCACTTGTTAGACCCACTTTAAAACTATCACGACCCCAATTCTCCTCCGTAGGATGTCGTAATGGTACCTAGTCTCTATGACTAGGTAAGCCTAACAATAAATAATAACTGAACATATATAATTAACAAGTTACTGAAATTAACTGAATAGTTGATAAAAACTTCCGGAAAACAGAATCTCACAATACACACCCCAAAACCGGTGAAACTCAGTCATAAGCTCTATAGAATAATTCAAAAATATCTAATACATCACTGTCTGAAATAAATACAACAGGAAGTAAAATAGGGAAGGTGATTCTGAGGCCTGCAGATTAGAGGAGGTATACCTTGAAGTCTCCCAAGCAACAACTATAGACAATCTCTAACGAATGGCACGAGCAGACGTACCTAGATCTGTACAAACAATATGCAGAAGCGTAGTATGAGTACACCATAATGGTACCTAGTAAGAATCAAGCCTAACCTTAATAAAGTAGTGACGAGGTCAGGTCAAGACACCTACAAGGATATAAAATAGACAGTATAAAAATATATTACGGATATGTAGTGGAAAATGAAGAAACAACTGAAACGAAACCAAGATAATAGGATGAACTAGTACCGAAAATCAACAATGAAAATAGCATAAAAGAAGAAACTAAAGGCTACAATGATCATGAATGGACAATAACTGCTAGAATAATAAAGAATGAGGCAACAAGAAATACTCCCACCAAAACACTTTGCAGCATGAAATGAACAGCAAGAATCACAACGAGGTACCGCCACGTGTATAATGAAATCAAACCAAAGTACCACCTTGTATAATCAAGAATCACAAACGAGGTACCGTATCATATTCACATTTCTCAATTTCAATCACAATATTTTCCTTATACCACCGCGTGAGCCTTACATTTGAAATAGGTTTTGAAAATAGTTTTTCCGAAATCATCAATGTATGCCAGCTGATCAGGTGGTGGTGCGTGTATAACGCCATAACCTTTCCTCATACCCCATATAGATATTCTATACTCGTATATAATGCCATCCGGTCAAGGGTCAATGTACATGTATAAATGAATGCAATGCATAATGAAGTAAGTCAATAAGATCTCTCGGAATGTCATGAGACCCATGAACATATGATATGATAGTAGGACATATGGGGAATCAAGAACATAGGCAACCCTAGTACTTCTAAGAATAGAATCATTTGTGAAAGTTGCATTCTTGCTCGTTTCATTGTATCATATGGATCATGCCAAAAGGAATGAAAGGATAGCCTTAACATATCTTATAGAAATTTGTCCAATAACAATGCTAAACTCAGCTCACTGCACCTTAATCTACAACAACAACAGTGAAGATATTGTCAAGTTATGAATGACTCTCTCATTTATATAACGAAAGTAACTTAATCTGTAAATACAAAAAACGGGCAGCATTTCCCCTGATTTTACAGCTCCCTCAAGCCTACTATAGGTGAGACAACAACATAATACAATCAACAACTCCAAAACAACCTAACTATAATTCGGGACCTTTAATACAACAACAACCCAAAATATACAATAACACACCCAATCAAAAAGTTATCAAGTAGCTTAAAACTGCCGACGAGCGACCAGCCCACTACCCTTCCACATGTGGCATTTCTCCATGCCCTTAATCCTTCAAAACTCTATAAATCAGAAGCACAGGAGACCAACACGAGTGGACTACAAAACAATCCACAAAAAGTGGAATAAATCGAACTCAGGGCTTCTGATCACCGTCCCGTGAGTTCTAACTATTAGGAAATAAATTTATCAACCTTCCTTGATATATAAAATCTTCAATACAGAAAGTAGGAATTTTCTTAACTATGAAGTACCTTCCAAAACTCAAACTACAAAGAAAAAGAGAGGCGATATAGTGATACTTACGTTGGTAAAGAACTCACAAGGAACACCGTAAAAATAATACCGACAGATCTTCAATGCATGAACAATGGCTGCCAATTCTAAGTAGTGGACTGGATAATTCTCATGGGTCTTCAGCTGTCGAGATGCGAATGCAATTACCCTACTATCTTGCATCAACACCGCGCCAAGGCGAACACGTGATGCATCACAATACATAGTGTAAGACCTCGAGCCCATAGGCAATACCAACATTGGGTTGTAGTCAAAGCAGTCTTGAGCTTAAAGCTCGCCTTGCACTCCTTGGTCCATCTAAAAAGAGCACCCTTCTAGGTCAATCTGGTCATAGGTGCAACAATAGATGAGAATCGCTCTACGAAACGATCATAATACCCAGCCAAAGAAAGGAAACTCCCAATCTCAGTAGTTGAAGACGGTCTGGGCCAACTTTGCACCGCCTCAATCTTCTTCGGATCTACCTTGATCTCCTAACCTGACAACACGTGACCCAAAAATGGTACTGAATCAAGCAAGAATTTACACTTTGAGAAATTTGCATATAACTTCTTCTCTCTCAAGGTCTGGAGCACGATCCTCAAGTTCTGCTTATGATCTTTCCGACTGCGGGAGTACACCAAGATGTCGTCAATAAACACAATGGCGAATGAATCAAGATAAGGCAAGAATACATTGTTCATCAGGTGCATAAATGTTGTGGGGGCGTTGGTCAGTCCAAATGACATCACAAGGAACTCGTAGTGACCGTACCAAGTCCTAAAGGAAGTCGTCGGAATATCTGAATCCCGAATCTTCAGCTAATGATAACTTGACCGCAAATCAGTTTTTGACAACACTCTGGAACCCTGTAGTTTATCAAATAAGTCAGAAATGCGCAGCAATGGATACATGTTCTACACTATAACCTTATTCAATTGAGGATAATCGAGATACATGCAAATAGAACCATCCTATGTTTTTACAAACAAGACCGGAGCACCCCACAGCGACACACTAGGCCGAATGAATCCCTTATCAAGTAAATCTTGCAACTGCTCCTTTAACTTCTTCAGCTCCGCTGCGGCAATATGATATGGTGGAATAGAAATGGGCTGAGTGTCCGACAACAAGTCAATACCAAACTCGATATCCCTGTCGGGCGGCATACCTAGAAGATCTACTGGAAATACATCTAGAAAGTCTCTCACTACCGAAAGTGACTCAACAATAAGAGTATCAGCACTGACATCCCTCACAAAGTCTAGATAAGCATCACACCCCTTCTCAACCATCCGTCGAGCCTTTAGAAATGATACAACTCTGCTAGAAACATAATCTAATACACCTCTACATTCAAACCGTGGTAAACCTGGCAAAGCCAACATCACAGTCTTAGCGTGACAATCAAGAATAGCATGATAGGGCGACAACCAGTCCATATCCAAGATAACATCAAATCCTACCATACAAAGTAATAATACATCAACTTTGGTCTCAAAACCACCAATAACAGCTAAACACGACCGATACACATGGTCCACAATAATAGAATCTCCCACTGGTGTGGACAGATAAATAGGAGAACTCAAAGAATCACGAGGTATATCTAAATACGGGGCAAAGTAAGATGACACATATGAATAAGTGGATCCCGGATCAAATAAGACTGATGCATCTCTATGGCAAAAATAGAACCATACCTGTAATGACTGAGTCTGAAGGAACTGCCTCTCTCCTACTCGGAATAACATAGAATTTGGTCTGGCCTCCTGCTGTAGGGAGACCTCTACCCGCCCTACCCCCACCCCTACCTCTCTATGCGGGTGGAGCGGCAACTAGGGCAGCAACCATGGCCTGGGAAGTCTATGGGCCTGACTGATTCTGTGGAGCATTAATAGTCTAAGAAGGTGCACCCCTCTTGAGTCTAGGGTAGTTTCTGACCATGTGGAGTGTATCACCATACCCAAAGGAAGCTCTCGGTGGGCATGGGGGCTGGGACTGGCTCAGGCCTGGTCAGTTGGACTGACCGTTGAAGGCACCCCATGTAGGAGGTGCACTAGAAAGTGGTTGAGCAAAGTGTGCAACCTGAGATCTCGAAATACCCAGAGCACTACTAGAAGCTGGAAGTGTCGACTGAACTGGACGACTCACATACCCCCTACCATGACGGGTTGTATCTACAGCATGACCACCACTAAATACGTTGTACCACGGGGACACTTGGCCTCCCTATCATCTCTCTCACGGTTTCGCATACCATCCAACCTCTATGCAATCTCAACCACCTGCTGATATAGAGTATCTAAATCCAACTTCCTAGCCATGGTGAATCTAATACCATGGTTGAGCCCCTCGATGAATCGACGGATTCACTCTCTGACTGAAGCAACCAAGGAACGTGCATGCCTGGACAAATCACTAAATCAGACAGCATACACCAACACTGTCATAGCACCTTGGGGTAGCTTCTCAAACTCTGCGAGCCATGCATCCTGAAGCATTTGAGGAACAAACTCTCTTAAGAAAAACTCTGAGAACCGATCCTATGTAAGAGAAGCTACCTCGGCTGGGCTACCCACCTCATACGCCTACCACCACTGATATGCCGCTCTCTTTAGCTGGAACGTAGTAAAAGAAACACCACTCGTCTCCACAATTCCGATAGTGCAGAGAATACGGTGACACTCTTCAAGAAATCCATGTGTATACTCTAAAGCTAAACCATTTAAAGTAGGAGGGTGGTACTTTTTGAACCCCTCAAGCCTAAGTTGATCCTCTTCAGATGTTGCTGCCCTAACTACGGGATGAACTAGAGCAACAGGTTGTATCGGTATAACCTCTGGGACCTAATCAACCAGGACCCGCTACTATAGGAACAGGCCATGAGAGTCCGTTCTCCCCCCCCCCAGCCTGAGATGTGGCTGGTGCAAGTGGGATCAACCCCGCTTGAGCTAAGGTACCAAACATGCTCAGGAACTGTGCGGGGGTCTCCTGAAGTGTTGGGGTGGAAATAGGCACCTCGAGAGTCTGTCCCCCGACTAGAGCTACTGGTGGCTCCTCTGTTGCAGCTCGGGCAGGTGCTCTGGCTGTACCACGTACCTATCCTCGGCCTTTGCACCGGCCCCGACCTCTCGCGGTTCTAGTAGGGGGCACGAGTGTCTGATCATCGGATCCAACGGTGCGTGTCCTCGCCATCCGTGATTGAATAGAAAGTCAAAGATTTAGTTTTCGAAACCAACCAATTAGCATGATAAAGAATCAAAGAAGCCAAGTTTTCCTAACAGTTCCGTAGCCTTTCGAAGATAAGTACAGACGTCTCTGTACCGATCAACCTAGAGCTCTGATACCAACATGTCATGGCCCCAATCCCCGTACGTAGGATGTTGTGATGGAACCTAGTTTCTACGACTAGGTAAGCCTAACAATTAATAATAACTGAACATATATAATTAACAAGTTACTGAAAACAACTGAATAATTGATAAAAACCTCCCAAAAATAGAATCTCACAATACACACCCCAAAACCGGTGGAACTGAGTCATAAGCTCTATATAATAATTCAAAAATATCTAATACATCACTATCTGAAATAAATACAACAACAAGTAAAATAGGGAAGGTGACTCTGAGACCCGCGGACGTAGAGCACGTATACCTTGAAGTCTCCTAAGCAGCAGCTACAGACAATCTTTAACGACCGGCTAGAGCAGACGTACCTGGATCTGCACAAAGAATGTGCAGAAGTATAGAATGAGTACACAACAATGGTACCCAGTAAGTATAAAGCCTAACCTCAGTAGAGTAGTGACGAGATCAGGTCAAGACACCTACTAGGATATAAAATAGACAGTATAAAAATGTAGTTCGAATATGTATTGGAAAATGATAAAACAGCTTAGACGAAACCAAGATAATAGCACGAACTAGTACAGAAAATCAACAATAGAAATAACATAAGAGAAGCAATTAAAGGCTACAATGATTATGAACGGACAACAACTGCTAGAACAATAAAGAATGAGGCAATAAGAAATATTCCCACCAAAATACTTTGCAACATGAAATGAACAACAAGAATTACAACACAGTATCGCCTCACGTATAATGAAATAAAACTGAGGTACGGTCTCTCATAATCAAGAATTACAACTGAGGTACCGGCTCGTATTCACATTTCTCAATTTCAATCACAGTCTTTTCTTATA
>AWOL01S0004502.1:77628-112802 GCA_000715115.1 Nicotiana otophora | reverse complement strand
CCCTACTCTAGGGTACGGGCCACATGAGTCCGTGCCCCCCCCCCAGCCTGAGATGTGGCTGGTGCAAGTGGGATCAACCCCGCTTGAGCTAAGGTACCAAACATGCTCAGGAACTGTGCGGGGGTCTCCTGAAGTGTTGGGGTGGAAATAGGCACCTCGAGAGTCTGTCCCCCGACTAGAGCTACTGGTGGCTCCTCTGTTGCAGCTCGGGCAGGTGCTCTGGCTGTACCACGTACCTATCCTCGGCCTTTGCACCGGCCCCGACCTCTCGCGGTTCTAGTAGGGGGCACGAGTGTCTGATCATCGGATCCAACGGTGCGTGTCCTCGCCATCCGTGATTGAATAGAAAGTCAAAGATTTAGTTTTCGAAACCAACCAATTAGCATGATAAAGAATCAAAGAAGCCAAGTTTTCCTAACAGTTCCGTAGCCTTTCGAAGATAAGTACAGACGTCTCTGTACCGATCAACCTAGAGCTCTGATACCAACATGTCATGGCCCCAATCCCCGTACGTAGGATGTTGTGATGGAACCTAGTTTCTACGACTAGGTAAGCCTAACAATTAATAATAACTGAACATATATAATTAACAAGTTACTGAAAACAACTGAATAATTGATAAAAACCTCCCAAAAATAGAATCTCACAATACACACCCCAAAACCGGTGGAACTGAGTCATAAGCTCTATATAATAATTCAAAAATATCTAATACATCACTATCTGAAATAAATACAACAACAAGTAAAATAGGGAAGGTGACTCTGAGACCCGCGGACGTAGAGCACGTATACCTTGAAGTCTCCTAAGCAGCAGCTACAGACAATCTTTAACGACCGGCTAGAGCAGACGTACCTGGATCTGCACAAAGAATGTGCAGAAGTATAGAATGAGTACACAACAATGGTACCCAGTAAGTATAAAGCCTAACCTCAGTAGAGTAGTGACGAGATCAGGTCAAGACACCTACTAGGATATAAAATAGACAGTATAAAAATGTAGTTCGAATATGTATTGGAAAATGATAAAACAGCTTAGACGAAACCAAGATAATAGCACGAACTAGTACAGAAAATCAACAATAGAAATAACATAAGAGAAGCAATTAAAGGCTACAATGATTATGAACGGACAACAACTGCTAGAACAATAAAGAATGAGGCAATAAGAAATATTCCCACCAAAATACTTTGCAACATGAAATGAACAACAAGAATTACAACACAGTATCGCCTCACGTATAATGAAATAAAACTGAGGTACGGTCTCTCATAATCAAGAATTACAACTGAGGTACCGGCTCGTATTCACATTTCTCAATTTCAATCACAGTCTTTTCTTATACCACCGTGTGAGCCTTACATTTGAAATAGATTTTAAAAATAGTTTTTTCGAAATAGCTACACACACTTTAGCTACCTTATGACATTGCGTGGCTTCATGTAGTTCCCCTAGAAGCAACACACACATAAGTCCCACCTTATACCGTTGCATGCACATGAACCCCAAGCCTTATACTGCCGCATGCGCGTCAATATCATATCATAATAACAATTCGTACCACAAGTGCCCATATATTAGAACTTTCCAACAACAACGATATCAATGTTTGCACAACAATAGCCCATGGCTCCACCACAATGTATACAAGAATATCCACAACAACAATAAATAAAAAATGCTCAATAAGATAGATATTTCAACACTAACCAATATCGCCTCAATGTAATAATGACTTTCACAACTACAACACCAAATAACTCAACAATTGTAGAAATAATGTATGCCACGATACTAGATAAGACTAACTCACGATATAAGAGATAACATTTAACAACGAGTCTCAAATAATGGAAATCAACAAGTAAAGGAATAACATGAACAATTACTTCAAGTAACGAAGATCAATAAGGAAAGAGATTATTCGAACAATGACTTCAAATAATAATAATTAACAATGAAGAGATTGAATGTAACAATAAACAAGGCAAGAAGTTCAACTAAAGCATGAGAGCAATTTAGCAAGTAGGATGTAGAACAAGTACAAGACAAGTCATTTATGGCATGTAAGTATAGTCTAACACAATTAAGGATAGACTGACTATAAGAATTTAGAACATGATATGGCATTTCACTTAAAGCATGAAAATAGTCTAAGTAGCCTAACCCGGTCAAATACCACGTACAATCTGTGTACGCACTCATCACCTTGTGTACACGAATTTCACTAAGCACAATTGAATCAACAATACTAATCCTAATGGCTAGTTTCCCTACACGAAGTTAGGCAAGACACTTACCTCAATTAGGCCAATTCAATATTCGAAAATAGCTTTTCCCTTAATATATGCCTCCACGCGGCACAAATATAACCAAAATATACTAAATATCATCAAACAATGCTAGGGAAATCAATTGCAATAGATAGAGTTAAGTTTTTTACACTTTTCTCAAAAAGTCTACTTTTTGGCATGCGCGGTCAAAACTCGGGTCCAATGGTAGATTTTGTGATTAGTTTCAAAATTCGAGTCCAAATCGGCTCTCAAAACTCAATTTCTTATTTTTCAAAACACTTGACAAAGTTTCACCAATTTTCTTTTTGATTCATATGATTTTGATATTAAAATCTAATATATGTTGATGGAATAGGATTTTGAATAGCTTAAAATCACTTACCCAAGGTTTGTAGGTGAATATCCCCTCTCCAAATCGCCTCCTACCGAGTCTAGGGTATAAACAATATGAGAATGAGTTCAAA
This sequence comes from Nicotiana otophora, assembly GCA_000715115.1. Lineage (NCBI taxonomy): Eukaryota > Viridiplantae > Streptophyta > Magnoliopsida > Solanales > Solanaceae > Nicotiana > Nicotiana otophora. The sequence goes on along the minus strand of AWOL01S0004502.1, from coordinate 110,044 downwards.
AATCCCGTCTCCCAACCCATTAACCAGTAGCAGATGACATATTTACGACACAAGATTCGCATTTGCGAACCCTGACAGACTCAACATACATCACAATTGCGATAAAGTCTTCGCAATTGCGAATTGGGGAAACATCGCAAAAGTGGACAACTATTCGCAATTGCGAACTTTGTACAATTCCTACTGACCTCACAAATGCGAAGGTGAGGGCGTATTTGTGACAACTGCTAATCACATGTTACTTTCACAAATGCGAGCCTTGTATTTGTATTTGCAACACCAGGGCACCAGACATCAGTTTTCTGAGCATTTTAGTCCAAAACCCTCCAGATCATGTACGAAACTCATCCGAACCCCCGGGGCTCCAAGCCAAACATCCACAAAAGTCAAAATAAATATCGTATGAACTCTATCGCGCGATCAAATTATAAAAATAACATCGAAAACTACTAATTGAACTCTAAAATGCATGAAATTCAAATATATTTTCAAGTACTTCTAGAATTACAGCTAAGCATCTGAATTCTATTGGATCAACTCCAAACGATACTAAATTTTACAAACAAGTTCTAACTATCATAACGGACCTATTCCAAGTCCCAAAATCAATTTCCGAGATCGATAGCTAAAAGGCAACCTACAGTCAGACTTTTCAACTTAAAATTGCCACGTTTCGGCAAATCAACCTATGGACTTCCAAAATCACTTCCGGGCATACGCCCAAGTCCAAAATCACGATACGAATATATCAAAGCCATAAAAATACAGTTTCGGGTCATTTTCACAAAAGTCAAAGTTTAGTCAATATTTTCAAATTTTAACTTTTAAGTCAAGAATCAAGGGTCCAAATCAATCTGAAAGCTTCTCGAAACGAAACTAACCAACCCCGAAAGTCATAAAAATATAAACACACATGTGTAAATCAATAAAAGGGGTAATGGGGAGCAATTATACAAAATGACCGATCTGGTCGTTACAAAAATACCCGATTTTCCCATGATTTCTCTAAAAAAAGCCCTAATTCCTCTTTCGTCTTCTTCCAATTTCAAAGTTTCCACTTTTATCTTCAAATGAAGCTTAGGTTCCCAAGGTTGAATCTTTATCTGATTTCTTCCTCATCTTTCTTATTTATCAGTTCCATGTCACAAAAATCAATAACTTCTCGCAATGGAATGTATATTTGTCACCGTGGGTTTAATGTGCCATTGACTATATCATGGTCACCTGCAAACCCAGATCGTCGATTTCATGGTTGTAAATTGGTAAGTCAGTCGTTTTGCTTTTCTTAAACCCTTAGATTTCTTAAAAAAGAAATCTATTTTTAATTATTTTGGCCACATTTTCTTTATAGGGTCGACGTGGCTGAAAATACTTCATATGGCATGATGATGAAATGCCCGACCAAGCTAAGAGGTTTATATGGGGTCTGCTGAAGAGGGTCGGAAGAACTAAGAAAACAGTTGTGCGGTTGAAATGGTTATTAGTTGTTGTGGTGGTGCTGTTTCTATGGAATTGGCTTTGTTGATGCTAGTGGTTTAAAGAACAATGTAGTATTTTTATGATATGCTGGTAATAATGGTGTTGTAGTTGCTACTATTAGTTCAAAAATAATGTAGTATGTTGGAAGTGGGTACTAGAAATTTGGCCTTTTATTAATGTACACTATCTTGTTATGAATGAAATGGCAATGGCCAATTTTTGATGCAAATTTAGGTTCAGCTACACTTCTATATTATGTTATGAATGAAATACAAAGTCATATTCATGAACTAAAAAACTAACCGCCCAAACATATCCATGAATTGAAAACATAACTGCCCAAACATTCGATTGCATAATGTGATGAAGTAGCATTATATCGAAGCTAAAACATAGAGCATTGTTTTGGTCTGCAAATACGTAATATTCAAGATGATAATAGAGACTTAATGTATAAAATAGAGCATAACTGCCCAAACAAAAAGCTGGCAGACCAAATAGAGCATAACTGCCCAAACAACTAAGCTCCAACAGAGCATAATGTATCAAACAGAGCATAACTGCCCAAACAAAAAACTGGCAGTGACATCTTACATAACATTAACAAAAACTGGTCTGCTTCAGAGTATAGATGCAGCTGAACTTGTTTGACTTGAAGGGCTTTTATTACTTGTTGCATTCATCTACTGAAGCTGTGACCTTGTCACTACATTTCTTCCTTTAAATTTTAATCCGGGGGCTTAAATCAAATGTCTATGTTAGTTGTAGATGTATCCTTGAATGTCCCAACTGATTTGACTCTCTCAGATAATATATCAAGATGTAAAATGCAATGAATTAGTAATAAATAAATAGATGTGTTCCAACCCACAAACTGCATTACAATAAATTTATACACCCATACATTCTGGATAGAAGTTCCAGTCATAGTGTCTGTGAAAATCCCAGAACCACTATGCCTTGGCCTTTTATGTCCAATGGTTGCTGCATTAGCCAAGCCTCTTCCTAGTGAAGTTCCTTTTCATTTTCCCCTGCCTAGTCCAGGGCCTCTTGTAGATTGAGATGTTGAAGGTTGTGTGCTAGTAGATCTTCTTGTAGCAGATATGAATATACCCCTATCAATGCAAATGCAGTTCCTCTTCTTTTTCCCCTTCCTAGTCTATGGCCTCTTCCTTTTCCTCTTCCCCTACCAAGCCCAGTTGATTGATTGTTGCTTTATCTTTTGACAATACTTTTATCTTCACATATTGATGATGGTTTCTTTGTTGAGATGGTATTTCCCGAGATGATCTTGGTGGAGGTGGTACCATATTTTGACTTTGTTGAGTAGCACTTCTTGGAACATGCTGAAATAATAGTAAGAAATAATGTAAAAGAAATAGTAAAAAGACAGAAGTACAAATATCAAAACTTACCATGTTCCTACATCCAGATTTGTTGTGGCATGTTTGTTGGCAGTTTGAATAAGTCATCTTTATCCCTTTCTTTGATAGTTTACCATGCTTTTTCCTTCGCTTTTCTCCAACATCTCTTTGGTCTACCTGGCATAGGTTTAGATTCAGGAGGCACTATACATGGATTTGTTGATTCTTGCCACATCTTCATGTTGGGAATTGGTTGAATGAAATGATGGTAAGCTTTAAGGAAAGTTTCCTTCCTATACCAGTGGGCAACATAATCATCTTGGTCCATTTATCTATTATAGAATGCACATACTGCATGTTGACATGGAATACCCCTCAACATCCATAATCTACAAGTACATGTCATGATCCTAAAATCAACAATAAATCTGTACACATCTTCATCAACCTCAAACCCATATTTTGCATTCCACATAACCTTACACCTCCTAGAGAGGGCTTTGTTCTCTTACATTATTATCATAGCCATTGGTACAATGTCATTAACCCAAGTCTCAACATATTTCTCATTTTAATGGTCCGATTCATGATTTTGTGTCTAATTTCTTCCAACATAGTTATAACAGACTTGTGTTTAGGACCGACAATCCAAGAATTGAATGTTTCACACATGTTATTCTCAATGACATCTCACTTTGAATGTTCTCTAAAGTATGCCCTACACCAATACTTTTTATCATACTTCAACAAGTCTTCACATATATGATAACCAAGATTATTCATTGCTTCTAGTTCTTCCTTGAATTTCACTTCATAAGATGCTTTGGCACATCTCCAGAATTGTTACCTCCTTTCTTCACCTCTCCAGCTTTTGGACCAATTAGACCAAATGTGTCTAGCACACATTCTATGTTCTACTATTGGTAGTAATTCCCTTATAGTTTGTACTAGTCCCTACAAAAAAGAGTAATAAATATTAGTAGACAGTATATATAAAGAAAGAAAAAATAATAATTAAAAGTTGACTGTAACTTCACCTTTTGCATATCTGACCTAACAGTTAAGCCAACTCCATCTCCTAATTATAAATCTGCAATCAAATATGTGATGAACCAGCTCCAAGAGTGTTTTGTCTCTTGATCAACTACACCCCATGCAATAGAAAATATTTGATTGTTCCCATTTCTACCAATTGAAACAAGTAACTCGCCCTTGTAGATTCCCTTTAGAAAACAAGCATCAAATCCTATGATCCTTCTGCACCCTTCTAACCGTCCCCTTTTCAAAGAATTTAAATAGATAGAAATAAACAAACAGATTCTTGCCAGGAAGAGTCTCACTACCTGCTCTAATCCAGCAAGAACTCCCAGGATATGCTTGCTTAATAATATCAACATAATCAGCAAGTCTGTTAAATTTCATCTTCCAGTCACCCATGAATTAACTTATAACCCTACACTCAGCCCTGAAACAAACAGTTCTTCCAACATACAAACCCAACTTATTCCTGACCAATTTCTGAATCTCCCACAACTTAATATCTGGATGGGAAATAATCCTATCTTTATACTTATTGGCAATGTACTTAGAAGTACATAATTTGTTCTTGTTTTTGGTGTTGCACTTATGGGCTGGATGGTATTTCTTCATAGTAAAGTCACATGAATCCCCATAATTTCTTGCATACAATTCCCATTTACACCTCATACCTTTACACTTAACTCTAACCATATCCTTTTCATTAGGCATAATTGTTAGTTGCACTTTGTTTTCCACATCATATGAGGCCACTTCTTTTCTAAACTCTACAATATTTTCAAATACCATACCAAGCTTAAAAATATCAAAGTAACAATCAGAGTCAAACCTTACCTTTTTACTTCTCCTTCTAGGAGGTAAGTCAATACCCCTTTCAGTTAAAACATCTAAGTCATCTTTATTATCATCACTTCCAATATCATAACTGGTGTAGTAGTCTTCATCCCCTCCTAATTTCCCAGCAAACCTGTCCTGGTTAGATGGCCAATAACTTTTAAAGCCTTTATCTATTCCAGCTTCACCCAGAATAATCTCTTCTGTTGGAGTAGGTTACTTTCTCTATTTCTTCTGTTTTTTTGTTTCTTCTTTCATGTCTTAATGAAGTGAGCTCTTTATTCACATCACTATCATCATCATCAGGTATGTTATCTAATTCAGACTCACTATTTGACAGATCTGATGCCAAACCAAGATCTATCTTTGTTGTTTATTCAACCCCTTGTAAATTCTCACTTGCACCCCCAACATCAGCTAGATTTTTCTCAGCCACAAATGTGTTGTCTGCAGCACTTTCTTGGACATTTATATCCTCTGGAACAGTAGATATTGCCCTAGCCTCTTTATTTAATATAGTTTCACTTGGTTCAACAATTTCTGGCCCATATAAAAGGCCACATGGGACAGTCTCATCAACCAATAAAGGCTCATTTACTACATGCTTAATAAACAAATCCAAATGATCAAGATAAATAAGGTGAAAAACTATATTATACAGTTGTTCATCATTTTCAATTAAGACAAAGTCATTAGATTTTGGATTAATTAAATAGAAAACCTCTACCTCAGCATACCCCATATCCTTTGTATAGGACATAAGCTCAAAAAGAGAAAAGTGGTACTTGTCTATTATGTGACCTTCCTCACCCCTCTCTCCTACATATCTCAGGTTAGGATCCTTGATAATTTATCCACCATGGTGAAGATCGACAAGAATATATTCGTCTGCAAACATGACTAGATTTACCAACATGACTAGATTTACCACTGTATTGAAAAACCAAATAGCGAAACAAAGGAGGTCAGTACATTCCCCGAATCAAAATTATAAAATATACCCTAATTTTCACAAACTCCAACAAACTAAATTACAACAACCAAAAACAACTAAATATCCTGTAAATAAAAGCTTACCATAAAGGAAAACTTCGATTGAAAGTGTAATAAACTACGAAACTTCAGTTACGACCAACTCCAATCACGACCAACTCCAATCACCACCACGGTCGAAAGAAGCAAATGGTCACCCGTATTAGTAATATAATCGACCAAGTTGTTGACGGACAATTGAATCTAACTCAAAATTGATGAAGATTCCACGGGAAATTAAATCGGTCTCAATATAGTTCATTAGGGTTTATTAGGCTAGGAAAAGGGATTTTGGGTGGAAGATCGATTACGTGAGGCGAGATAAAATGTGGGTAAGGTAAAAAAGGGGGGTTTTATCTGGCTTGGATAAATAAACACGTGTTAGCATTTTATTCGTATGTTATTCCACGTGGGAAGTGTTTAAAAACACGCGCTTAAGTTGAACACGCGCTTAAGTTTTTACGGCCCGGTCATGCGTTGCGTTTAAATGGTATAGTCTAAAATGCAGTTAAAGTGTTCAATAGGAAAAGCACTAAGTTAAAGTGTCAAAATAGAAACTGGAGCCATGTTTAAGGGGCCGTACACCTATTTGGCCTTCTTTCTCTCTTTTTTTTTTTTTTTTTTTCCTATTTTCATTTGGAGAACGGTGAGGAAGGTGGTGCCAATCCTAACATACACAACTTCCTTCTCTTCTTTCTTTCACGTCATACTCTTTGAAGTTTGCAGCTTATAATCTTCACAAAACTCAGACAAATATTGTGTTCATGTGACAAACTAAATTTTATTGTTCACTTTGCAGATTCGGAGTAGTTCACATTCATCTCCCTCAAGTTAATTTTTATTTCTATTTCTCCTGTTTAACTCGCTATTTTCTTCACTAATGTCAACGGAACTGATATGCTTGGTTTCTTAATTTTATTTATGTGTGTGGACTTTAAATTTGAAGGCTTCGATTCTTCTTTAATCGAGTCAGCTATATAGAATAAAAATATATTCCGTACATCCCAACAAGGATGATGCTTTTCAATTTTTGACTTTTTCATGTCTTTTATATTTTCCAAAATATTAATTATTATAATTTTAGTACTTTTTATGTAGTTTTTAAAAATATAAATTTTATTTAGAAAAACTTAAAGATTCTATATTCGAATTTACGGTTAAAATTAAGAAGTTTAATTTGAAACTCTCAAAATTCGAAAAATATCTTTTTGGAAATAAGGAAATATCATTTTTCTGCAACCTAAATTTTTTCCCTTAACTTTTTTTTATATAGTTCAAAATATATTCTTTGCTAATATTTTATGTAATTTTTAAAAAGATCATGTCCATTAGCAGAGACGAAGCTATATTATCCTGAGAAGGTCAATTGATCATCCTTCGTCGAAAACTTATATTGTGTTTATATATAAAATATTAAATTTTAGAGATATATATAAGTTGAATTTTATTTTATTTTTTTAAGTTTGAATATTATTGAAAAAATATCTTGCTTTGCCCCTGATCATTGGTATGGGTTGTGCGTGCCCAAAAATTAGCATGTACATATGGAATACTTTTCACTTGTCAGAAGGATGTAAAAAGTAGAGAGTAATAGGTCATGGAGAAATTGTAAAGACCCATCATGTGGATGATGTCATTTCCCTTTAGATGTTTCGCACCTAATTGTGTCACGGGTGTCTTTTAGGTCATATCAATGCTTATGAGTGTTGTATGTAAATATTACAGCACGTTTATTTCTGATTTTATTATTTTGCTTAAAGCAAAGAAGTTGCTATTAATTGGAAGCAATTAAACACTTAAATATGCAAAGACACTGTGGTGAAAATCATTTACGACATACTAAAATGAGTCATAATCCAAAAGCCCTCAAAGTTTCAATGAAATTAATGGAATCCCATTTTCCATAGCATTTTTCAGGTTATTGGTTGCTTAATTCCTGAAGCAAAAAATAAGATTTGAATTTAAAAGGTATTAATTAATTTCCTGCTCTATGTTTGTGACGGATTAATTAATTTGCACATAAACTTGTTACATTATGATTATATTATCGTGGTGCTTTTTTAATTCCCAGAAATACAAGACTGATACTAATTATAAATAGATTTTAAAAGACATCATATATATATAATTATATCACGTGTGGCTATCAGTAACTTTTCAAGGTCAAATTAACTCATAAGGGATAATCACAACCCAAATGTTCCCTACTGCAGTATGATAATGTTAAATTTTGCTACAGATTTCTTTTTTTGATAATGTTCCGGATCGTGTTATGCAGAACACACTAAGGGAATCGTTCCTTATTTAGAGCTTTTCGGAGCTTGAACCTGAAATATGGAGGAGTAAATTTATCCATCCCGCCACAATTCTTAAGAAGCAATTAACACAATTAACTTCTAAAAAAAAGACTGTTACATGCACTAAGCTCTCGTTATGAGCGGGGTCCGGAAATGACCGGACCACAAATATCTATTGTAAGTAGTCTTACCTTGCATTTCTGCAAGGGTCAATGGTCACATGACCGCAACTTTACCATATAACTCCCTTCAATTAAGACAATAACTTCTACAAAGTCAAACATATATAATAGAAAAGGTGGGGAAATAAAACTAGAATCTAAAGCAAACTCTCAACTCAAAGCACACTTGGTAACATAAATTTGAAAATGCCATATCAACATAATTAAGGAACTTCAAATTGGCAAGTGAAAGGCTTACCATTTAGCCAATACATAGGTATAATATATCTTCAAACTCCATCTCAAAGTATCTCCACAACCCCAAAATAACAGGATGAAAAAGAAACAAAAGAGAATAAAAACCCTCCAAGAAAATAACGTAAGACAGACTTTAACAATCTTGAATAATAATTAAGGGCACTGGAAGCCAGAAGGAGCCTCTTTAGAGCAAACATTAAGAAGCAAACTAAGTGAAATAGGTACATTAAGATTAATGCCCAAAATGTTAGCCTTAATAGCAGTGCAAAGGCAAAGAGCAGCTTCAACATTAGCAAGTCCAGAGAGAAGGCTGCAGCAAGGAGTGACTGGGGGTGAGCCAATAACAGCATTCACCAATCCAAGAACATCAGCACACACTCCAAGTTTAAGGGTATCAATAGGGCATGTAGCTATTTCTGAAGGAGGAGGAGGACATAGTTTTGGCTTAGGTTTAGGGCAAGTATGACACCCAGAAACCATCGAAAACAAGACGAGGTTAAGGCAAAGGAAAAGAGCAACACTATTCTTGGAAGCCATTGTTGTGTTGAAGTGGTTTTTGCTTGCTCAAGTAGTGAGTGATGCAGATTTATGCAAGAAGTAAAGGGTATTTATAGATTTGAATAATGTTTTCCTCTCTTTTAGTCCCTATATATCTTGGTCCGGTAATTTCACGGAGGGTTGCATAAAGTTGTAAAACTAATTTTTGTCGTAAAAATAATAACTCAACTACGCGTATATATTACAACGTAACTAAAACATCTAAAAATGCTAAATATGGCCACCATAAAAGAAAGTAGATAGTTGTCGTGTATAAAATATAGTCATATATACAACTCACCTCACGTAATGTGCACATCAAATAACAAAAACCCATCTTTTGATCAAACCCAACCGATGTTTTCAACCACTTGGCACATTATTAGTGTTTCATTTTTTAAAGTGGGTCACAGATTATTTTTTTTTAAAACTTTTAAGTGATACTACATGGATATTATGTAACCTAAATTGTTGGAGTGGCAGCCTGCTTATATTTTGGGACACGATTTAGTTTTTTCATGTCTCTCTTATTTTATGCGCGTAGTTGAGTAATTATTTCATTATAAAATTTAGTTTTATATCTTTGTATAATAAATAAACTATTGTTGGACTAGCTACCATCTATGAAATTACCCGGAAAAAGCAAGTGGAATAAGCTCAACATTTGCCATCCTTAATGACATTTTAGTCCTTTAAATTCCATTTATCCAGAAGAAAAAATAAACTAGTTTAGTCCATCTAGGGATGATAGTAAGTCAAATTTGCAACCTTACTAGTTTCCAATTGCCTACCATTCCCTTAAGCACCATCACAAAATTGAAAACTATAACATGTAGGGCTCAAGGACGCGATTTAAAAAGCTAAAAACATGTAGGGCTCAAAGGTATTTTTGTCGACTAATAATTTTTTGTTCTAAGATTGATCCCATTATTATAGCCAATTTTAAATTGTTTATCATACTAGTAGAGTTGCCAGTTCATTAAGTGATTTTATCCAGATATTTTACATTATTAAGGAAGTTACGATAAAGGACTCAAAGTTGCTTGTAGGATAATTAAGTATCGTATGGGGATGAAGATTTATTTTTTATTTTAAAGGCTTCGTGCAAAAGGTCTACATTTAGCTTAATCTACCTTAGACAACATTGATTAGTAGGGAAATAAAATCAGAACTAAGTCTCATAGACTAAAAGCTAAACCTTTCGCTTTCTCTAATTAATTACTTTGATGTTAACAAGCATATGATAAAGAATATGAAGAAAGAAAAATAAATGTAGCACCCATGTGCCATAATGGCAATACTTTTGGCTGTATGCACAAAAACAGCCGAGATTTTGGAGGTTAGTGAAAAGGTTAGGAACACAAGCACAAGTTGGGTTCTGGATTTCTTGGTCTGTTAATGATCAGATTCAAGAACAGTGATGTGGTGCAATTCTTTTCCAGCTAATTAGAACATATAATTCTAGGGGGGCTATATCCTATATGTGTATGGTACAATATGTTCATTGTCCTTCTCACATGAGTGGCTGAGGGTTCCTCATGCAAGAAAATATCTTTTGTTCTTTGAGGATTAATTGGAGTGTTGCTCCAAAAGATTCTACTTGTTCTAATTTCTTAGAGTCAGAAAATGTGTTTTTTTCAACCAGAAGAAAAATGAGAATATTGTCAATAATGGGAGCTGTTCATAGAAAACTTATGGGTTCATTCAAGCCCATTCAGATCCTGTATATGTGTTAAACACCCAAATAATAGATTTGAAACCGTAAAAACAAATGGGTTATGATGAAGTTCCGATCCGTACCCCATAATATTCAAATCCTGAATCTATATTTGACTTGCATTTTTAGAAAATTTTGGGAAAGGCAAAGGTTTATCGGACAGAAGTTACTGCTCTTTATTTCCCCAAACACACTTTAACCTTTAAGATTGAATTGGTGTTCTATTAAGTCCGTATGTAAGCATGACATTAGAGTATATGCTAAAGGCAACGAATGAAATAAATTAAGAAAACGACATAAGAAATGAATGAAAGAAAGAATTTAATTTGCATACATTGACATTGTAAAAATTCTTTTACACTAGGAGCATAGTTTAACCTATTATAATTGCCATTTTATTTATTAGGTTATCTTTTTTTATTTTATTTTACTCAAAGCCACCTTCACGGGGAGGGGTTAGGTTTGATCCCTACCTTATATATTAATACCCAAAAATGAAATATATGAGCAAGATGTATAAAGTGCCTAACCTCTTCAAAATATATATTTAAGACAATGGACAATTCTATTGCTATACATTTTTCGTAATTAACCGAGGCCTATACATGGTACATTCACAAAAATTACAAGCATAAGGCTTTGAGTAGTTTATGAGAATGTCATTCTCATGATCACTGTTAAGCAGACAAAAAGTAAAACATAGCTTATACCTTTGATGCTACATCAGAGAGCTTTATATCTTTGAGTTTTTGGTTCCTTACTCTGAAATTAGAAAATCACCCTTTGTCCATGTTTATTAGCTCTTTCACATGTCTAGGGATCAATAAAGGTAGTGTAGCCCTTAGTAGTCTGTGATGTGTGACTTAGAGCCGCAAGATGCTCTACTACCTGATTTGCTTTCTGTAGCAGTGCTGGATGGTACTACCCAGTAGCCTTCTAATATGAAGGTCTCTTTGATCTATGATAATAAAAGCATAGAACCAGTTTTCAGTCTCAGGGCTATAAAACCATTTAGAATGCACCACTGTATTCCAAAAATAGAACCTTTGTTTCTGCCACATTACTGGTTCCCTGTATCGGTAAAAATTACCCTCTTCACGCGACCTGACCGAAAAGTCTCACATGGCAATTGAGACCTAGTGAGCAAGTGATGGGACCCGTTGACGAATTCGGAGGAAATGGTCATCGAAGGGTCAAGTATTCGAAGAGGTGGTTGAATAAGTTCGGAGACTCAGTCAACCTAATCCTTAGATTGTGGATATCTATGTTACGCCGAAACGGAAGCCAATATCGAGGATCACTACAAGAAAATCATAAATTTCCGACTGAAATTTATTGTCGGAAATGTCAAAAAAATATCATGTATGTATTTTTAAAACATTTTCGACCATATTTGCGACCAAATCGGTCACAACTTTTGGCGGAAAATTTCGTTTGACCTGTTTGACTTTAAAAAAACCCTACCCGACCCCGTCCCCAAAAACAGAACTTCTCTATTCTTCCTCCTTCTCTCATCCTCCTCTTCTCTCCCTCTCATCCTTCTCCTCCGTCCCCGAAAATTTGCCCTTTAAATGTATTTTCGTTCTCTCTCTCTCTCATTTCATCATCCCTTCTCCCTCTCCTTCCTCCTCCCTTTTCCCCCTAATTTATTAATTTTTTTTAATTTATTTTGTAGTAGTGGTTCTCCGTGCGGCGGTGGAGGCATCGGCTCAGTCGACTTCTCTGCCATTTTTTTCGTCGAGGTAAGTACTTCGTTGATATATATCTTGTTTTTATTGTTAAATTTGTAGTAATTTTCTATATATGAACATCCTAGCTAGTTGAAATAGATATGGTTGAAATTTTAGGGATTTTAGTATTTTAATGACACATAATATAAAACAAATAGAGAGAATATGTTGAATTATGTATGGTTGAAATTTTGGATTAAACAAGAATATGTTAAGAAATCCTAAATCTAATTTTGAATTTGTTAAGAATATGTTGAATTTGTGTTTGATTAACTTAATTATTTTCGAAATGAAAAAGGTGACATGTTGGCATAAAGTAATTGAGAAAACAACGATAGGAAAGAAGGAAAACAAACTTTCACTTTCACTTCCAACGGTAATTATATTAACTACTTATAGTTTAAAACTTTGGTATAAAGTTTGTTGTACTAGGCTCATTGTTGCTGGTTAGTTTTATTATTAGAATGATATTAAATTTAAATTTTTTCAATTTCAACATTAAGATTAATTTGTAAATTTAAGAAATCATTAATTAATTTGGATTATATGAATATTTAAGAAGCTATTCAAAGTTAATTATTATAGTTAAAGACTTATATTATTTAGAATAGGGATTAATGTGAGATTTCGAGTGTTAAAAAATATTAATTTAAAAATAAAATATTTCAATTAAAGTGCTTTGACACAATGATATGTATATATCTAAAACGAACCTTTGAAAGAGTATAACTTTGTAACCAGTTTAAATAAATCAAATTGTTTTAAATATCTCATTTCTAGATTTCTATTTGTGTAGATAGAATTTGTGCATCGTAGATGGATGTATAATAGGAATCATCCTAATCGTGCGGGGTTGAGGGATGAATTTATTGAAGGGGTTGCTGAATTTATTGCTAAGGCTCAAACACTTGATGATTTTCTTATTGGAGGAAGGATTAGGTGCCCTTGTGTGAAATGTAAGTATGTTAAGTTATTGAAAACAAACGAAGTTAAAGTTCATCTCTACAAGAAAGGGTTTGTAGAAAATTATTATATATGGACTGTTCACGAGGAGAATCATGCTAGTTTAGATTATGTTAACTTTCATAATTCTTTTGGTGGCGAGAGTAGCCCCATTGCGGAGCATAATGTTAAAAATTCTCGATACAATGAAATGCTTTTGGGATGTTTCCTGGGGTTCAATCCGAACCAAATGATGAGGCTAAGCGTTTCTATGAACAGTTAGAAGAAGCTAGTCGTCCATTGTATGAAGGCAAAATCTTGGAGTGAGCGTTTCTATATCTAGTGCTGCTTCTACACCATCTAGCAGATGCAGGCAGAATCTTGGAGGGGATGTACAATTTGATACTTATAATCGATTGATAATCGTCCCCTACAAGGATGGGTAGGAAGGTTCTTATACTTTTTGTTTTGAATGTACTTTTAGATATGTTAACATTAAAGAATATTTATTTATAATTAAAACTTTTGAAACTTTAAAATATTTATTAGTTATATATATGTTAACTTTAATGCAGATTTTTGCCATCCTTTCCATCTACACATTTGGTTGTGGATTCTATGAAGCCATTTTATCATGAGCCGTTGAATTCTTGGAGACAGATACCGTACAACATCAGAGAGCAAATGTCGAATCAATTTAGGGTAAAAATTGATTACATTTATTTAATAATTATCGTCTTCATCTAATGTTACTTTTTTATAATTGCAGACAAAATGTACACGGAATCCTCAGCATCAAAATGAAATAAATAATATGTTCGAGAAGAAGGCTGCTAAGAGGATTAAAGATACTCTATTCGCTGCTCAAAATGCTGGAAAAATGCCTGGGTGGTTAAGAGAAGATGTCTGGGATAAATTTCTTGAGAAATGGAATACCAAAGAATGGAAGAAGTAGAGTGAACAAACAAAGGCAAATCGTGCCTCCAGTAAAGGCGGCTCGTTATACATAGGAGGTTCGATTAGTTTTGCGGCCCATAAACTAAGATTAGTAATTACTTATAAAAATTTTCTTAGTTTTACATATATGATTTTACGATTATAATGTCTAACTCATACTTTTTGTTATGAAGAAAAAGGAAAGAGGGCGAGATATGAGTTATGCTGAGGTCTTTGAAGAGACGCATAAGAAAAAGAAGAAGGATAGTACAAGAGAACACTGGGTGGACATGCGTGCGTCTGACACATATGTAAAATATTAACTTCATAATTATTTATGGTTTATTAATATTAGTTTGTTTAAATAATAGTTATGTTTTCATTTCAGGAAGATTATCATAAAAGGGTGGAAGAATGGCAGCAAACTCAACCTCCTTCAACTCAACCAACACCTAATGATATGGCTTCATTGTGGACAAAGGCAGCGGGTGGAGTAAACAAAGGCAGAGTCTACATACTTGAAGTACATCGACCTACAGGTCATCCAAACCCACTCTTAGCCAATTCTTCTTCTTCTTCTCAAAATCAAGAACATATGGAAGATATGAGAAAAGAAATTCGTGATTTTAAGCAACAGTTGGACTCCCGATTCAGAACATTTGTTAAGATGCAGAAATTCATAAGAAAACACGGGCATGATCTATCTGATGATGAGGATGAACAAATTGAATTTGATGTATAGTAGTTTAGGTGTAGTGTTTTAGATGTTATATTTGTTGATTGGTTGTTGGCGTTATTGTATTGTAATATTTTGACAGGTGGTGTAGCTCAAAATTGAGCAGAATTTTGCCCAGGTTTACAGACAATTCCGACGACAATAGTCGGACAGCTGCCCAGATGTTTTCAAAAACACCCAGATTTCTGACCGAATCGGTCGGAAATTAAAAACTAAATAATACTTAATAGTTTTCGATGAATTTTGTCGGAAATTAAATAAATTTATTTTTCAATTATTAATTTTCGACTGATTCGGTTGATAATTTTATATTTTTATTATTTAATTTTAAATAAATATTTATTTTTATGTATATTATAACATCTGATTCGGTCGGTAAAATTCCGACCACTTTGGTCGGAAGTTTGAAATTATTTGGTCATCTTACCTTTTTGAACGTTCCGACTACTTTGGTCTGAAATCACCGACTGATTCGGTCGAAAATTATTTTCTGACCAATTGTTTTTCGACCAACCAATTTTGATCGGAAAGTAGTCGGAAATACGTGATTTTCGACCGTTTTGGCGGTCGGAATTCTGCCATTTTTCAGTAGTGGATCCCGCTCCCTACTAACTAACCACGTGCTGGCGCAAAACTCGGAAGGACAGATATTCTCTCATCGCTATAAAAGTTGTTCCTACGCTCAGAAACTTTCCCTGCAACAAAAATACCACCTTATGCTAGCCCTTAAGTTTTGTAGTCCAGCCATACTTGTGACTGCAGACCGCTCAGAACTAAAAATAAAGAAGAGTTTAAATGGCACATTATTCTTTTTTTAATCAATTTTACTATTTTTCTTTTATCTTTATTCATAATCTACGACTTTATTGAGTCAAACAAATTTCTAGTAACCCTTAAAAATATAAATTCAATTATTTAATCTCAAAACTAATTTTGGGGTCAAACAATTTGGCACCCATTGTGGGGCCCTAGCAATTAGAAGTTTGAGTCACAACCTTTTCTACGATTACGGTCTTGTCTAACTTTACTTTTCCCATGTTTGTTGCAAGGAAAACACCATGACAGGAACCGATGAGCAACCCAATGTCCCTGCAATTGGACAAATGGTCGAACGATATGAAGGAATCCGGACTCCGGATGATAAGTCCACTGGATCCACACTCCCTCGTGGCAAAAATAAATCGCTGACTAGATCCAATAATGACTATCCTTATATCTGAGTGCTGGAGAAGAAGGTGGACAATTCCATTTGATCACTCAGATTGGGGAAGCTTTGAAGGTATGGACGAGTGGAGGAACAGTAATGACATCAACGCTACCTCCGAGAACAGATAATGTTGATGGGACCCCCAACTCCAAGATGGCTCATACAACAACTTGAGAGCTTCCGGGAGAAAGCGGACCCAGATGCTCAAGTATGGCTTTAAGTGCTGAACGACAAGATACTATTCTAACCCTGCATAGGAAACTCAAAGAACAAAATGAAAGAATTGAATAAGTTCCGGGAGTGCCACCGGTCGTCAAAGGAATCGACGTAAACAAGATTCGTAGCAGCCGTGGAAGCCCAGCGCGGCCCCCGTACCGATCTCGAAGAAATTCAAGATGCCTGATATTCCAAAGTATGACGGTAACGATACCTAGGATCCTGTTATCACATCATGGCGTATACAACTGTAATCAAATGGAATGACCTCACGAAAGAAGATATCGGATCGGTGCTCGTCAAAACGTTCGGAGGGAGACTTACAAAAGGATCTCTAACATGATATTCTCATTTACCCAAACATTTATACTAGTTCTTTTGCTGAACTTGTAGAAGCTTTCTATCAAAGCTCATTCGGGGGCATAAAAGGTGGAAAAATAAGTGAAAGATATCTTCAAGATCATACAGAGGAGGGCATAGTCGCTCCGGGACTTCATTGAACAATTCCAAAGGGAAATGATGTTGCTCCCATAAGTTGAGGACAATTGAGCGGCCATGACGTTCACCAAGAATCTGAACCTAGAAAGCTCAGAGGCCTCGCAAAGATAGAAAGAAGGCCTCTGAGAATTCCAGCAAAGACATGGAACGTGTTATATAATTGGTGCGGTACAAAACTCCGATTAGAGGAAGATATCTCAATGCTCCCCAGGTTCGAAATGAAGGATTCTTGTGGGTATGACCACCAATCGGGAGGAACCTGTAGACAAGATGAACTCAGGCGTCGTGATACTAGAAAGCAGCATGAACCATACTCCAGACCCATACAGCATGAGATTGACCAATTACCAAAGCATGTACGTAACAACAGGAATCCCGACCAAAGAAGTGAATAGTCCGTGCACCGGCCTGGAAAAGAACTAGAGGCACTCCGAATCAACAGTCATGACCCCAAGCCGAAACTCGTCGACTATGGCTTCAGTGTGAACATGACGGAGTTAGTGGCATCAGTCAAAGGTATGTGGGACAAAGTAAGATGTCCTAAAGAGAAGAAATCTGACCAAAGCAAGTGAAGCCACAAATTCTAGTGCGAATTTCATAATGATCATGACCACAAGACCTCGGATTACAAATTCCTCCAAGGCGAAGTCAATTGCTTGCTCAAGGAGGAATACTTAATAGAACTCTTCAATATAAGGGCAAACCTGTCCTACATGAAAATTTGAAACAAGGAGGAGACACCAAAAGTTCTGACTCCTAAGAGGATCATCCACATTATCTTTGAAGGGAAAGAAGTAAACAAAGTCACCTTCATGGCGGTAAGGAAATTCACAAAAATTCCTATTTCTCACGAGACGCGCACTCGACAAACACTAAATAGAGAAAGTATCACGTTCAATGATGAAGATACAGATAGATTTACCATGTCGTGCAATGACACTCTGATAATTACTTTAAGAATTTTTGACACTAATGTAAGAAGAGTTCCGATTGAACCCGAAAGTTCAGCCAATATTATCTAGTCACAGGTAGTCGATGAAATGGAGCTCCCAGGCCGAATAATTCTGAAAGTATGAATGCTCTCAGGATTCAACAACTCTACTGAGATGACCCATAAAGAAATAACATTAGAGACCAATGTCGAAGAGGTAACTAAGGAAACCCCGTTTCGGGTCATTACAGGAGATATGACATACAACACCATCCTAGGGAGTCCATGGATTCATGAGATGGATGTAGTGCCCTCAAATAGGGGATACGTCAGGTCTGTGGAGAATAAGAGCATCTCGGGAAGTCAACTCAATTGCCGATGCGAACACTATCTCCAAAGAGAATAACAATATCTCCAAAGAGGAAACTGGCAAATAGCAACCACAACAACAGAGGGCAGGAATGCGACTGACACCACTGAAACAGGACCTCTCCAGACAGAATCGTTGAACTCGGAGAAGATGATGCCTCCTCCCCAATGATAGAAGAACTATAAGAAGTGATCCTCTTTACTCACTGGCCGGAAAGGAATGTATACATTGGCTCGTGACTGACTCCTTAGTAGAAACGTAAGTTAATTAAATTTGTGAAAGATAATTTGGATTGTTTTGATTGGTCTCATGCATAAATGAAAATCCTGATGGATATCGTGGTGCGAATATTGAATGTGGACCCAAACCACAAACGTGTGAAGCAAAAGAAGAGAAACATTGGACAATGATCTCGAGTGACGGAGGAAGAGGTCACCAAGCTGCTCAAAAATGGTTTAATCTGCGAAATGAAAAACCTGGAATGTCTAGCAAACGTTGTGGTGGTTCCAAAAAGAACGGAAAATGGAGAGTCTATGTCGACTACCAAGACCTGAACAAAGCCTGTCTAAATGACTACTTTCTTTTGGGGAACATCGATCGACTCATAGATTCCACAGCTGGTCAAGAATTATTAAGCTTTTTGGATGCATATTCAGGGTACAACCAGACCAAAATGGACCCTAGGGACCAATAAAAAAATTAATTCATTATAGATAAGGGGACTTACTACTACAACGTCATGCCATTCGGCTTAAACACCACCGAAGCAACAAACCAAAGACTAGTCACTCAAATGTTCCAGGACTACATTGGCAAATCCATAGAAGTATACATTGATGATATGTTAGAAAAATTAGCTCGAACCAGAGACCATCTGACCCACTTGAAAAAATCCTTCAAAAGTATAACATGAAACTCTACTCAGACAAAATGTGCCTTCAGGGTCAACTCAGGTATGTTCCTCGATATTATGGTTTCAAATAGAGGTATAGAAGCTAACCCCTATTTAGACCAAAGTGATTGAGAACATACCCAAAGTGCTAAAAAGTCAAAAAGAAGTGATGAGACTGACCAGAAGGATAGCAGCGCTCTAGCGATTCATATCTCATTCCTCCTAGAGTCTCACAAAATCTTTGGAGCGCTAAAGAAGAACATGAATTTCGAATGCACAGCTGAGTGTCAACAAGCACTACGAGACTCGAAAAAGTACTTGTCTAATCCACCTCTTTTGTCAAAGCCCGAAGTGGGAGAACGACTATTGGTCTACTTAGCAGTAGTGGAAATCGCTGTAATTGCTTATTTGATCTGAGAAAATGAAGGTACACTATTTATCATTTAGTATGTAAGTAGAGCGCTAATAGATTCCAAAACTAGGTACCTATATTTAGAAAAACATGCTCTAGCACTCATAATGGTTGCGCGAAAATTGAGACTATATTCTATTATCCTATTTCAGTGGTCTCTACTTTCCCATTGAGGAGTATTTTCCATAAGCCAAAACTCTTAGGGTGACTCGACAAATGGACAGTTGAATTAAACGCGCACAATATCACGTACCAGCCTCAAACCGTAGTAAAATCACAGGTCCTTGGGGACTTTGTTGCTAATTTCAATGCTAATATACTCCCCGGGGTAGAGAAAGAGGCACTGATAGCCTCTGAAGAGGTCTCAGGAACCTGGACCCCATATATGGATGGCTCATCTAATGTAAAGGGGTTAGGTCTCGGGATATTAGTCATCACACTAACTGGTGAGGCAGTCCAACAGTTAATCAAGTGCTCTTCAGTGACTAACAATGAGGTCGAGTATGAAGCTGATATTGTAGAACTCGACTAGCTCGAGGACTCAGTGTCGAACAAGCTGGGCTGAAAATGACTCGCAGCTGGTTATTAATCAGATGCTCGAAACTTACATGGATCGGGAAACATGAATGCAACAATACCTTACTAGAGTAAATAATCTCTTAGGAAATTTTCAAGAATGAAAGGCAACACAAATACCCCAAGAGGAAAATACTGAAGCAGATGCACTAGCCAACTTGGTCAGCCGCAGACACCTCCAATGTAGGAGAAAGTTCTATCATCCATTTATTATGACCGACCCTCGACTCTAATCAAGAAGAGGTAAATACTGCTAATGTGATTAAATATTAGCGCAATGACTTCATTGATTATTTGTAGAATGATACGGTACCCGAAGATAAAAAGGTTGCTCGGCAACTTAAGGTTCGGGCGAGGAGATACTGCCTCGTCGAAGGGTATCTGTACCTAAGAACCTTTAACAGTTCTAGCCAAATGTTTGGAACCGGGGGATATATATTATGTGGCAGGAGAAGTTCATGAAGGACATTGCAGAAACTAATCAAGAGATAGGCCGCTAGTTAGGAAGCTGATCAGAACCGGATACTACTGGACCTGTTTGTAACATGATGCCACAAATTTAATCATAAACTATGATAAATGCCAGTGATTCTTGCACCGGCTCCACCAGTTGGCTGAACCAATACATTCTATATTGTCCCCTTGGCCGTTCATAAAGTTGGGGGTAGACATAGTGGGACCCTTATCATGAGCTCCAGATCAGGTAAATTATTTACTTGTATTAACTGATTACTCTTTTAAATGGGTGGAAGCGTGCGCTTATTCAGAGATTCGAGAAAAGGAAATGTTCGACTTCGTGTGGAGGAATATCATATGCAGATTTGGTGTACTGAATGAAATTGATTACGACAATGGACCACAGTTCGTAGGAGCCAAAGTGACCAAGTTTTTCGAAGAGTGAAAAATCAAAAGAATTACCTCCACACCCTATCATGCCGGAGCTAACAGACAAGCTGGGTCTTTAAACAAAGTCCTGCTTGACTATTTGAAAAGTGGATAGAAACAACAAAAGGCAAGTGGCTGGAGGAATTGCTCTGAGTAGTTTGAGCTTACCATACAACCGCGAAGTCGAGCACCAGAGACTCCCTTTTCAGTAGTTTATGGGTCCGAAATGCTAATTTCGGTCAAAATAGAGAAACCAAGCCTAAGGTTCGCACACGCGACGGGGGACTCGAACATCAAAGCAGTCACACACAACCTAGACCTAGTCGAAAGACGAAGGGAGATGACTTTAGTTTATATGGATGAACAAAAATAGCGAATCAAAAAATATCCCGGCAAGAAAGTTAACTTGTAACATTTCAAGGTAGATGACTATGTGCTTCGAAGTATGTTTGTAGCATCCCAAGAGCGGAACGTGGGAAAACTAGGTCCAAATTTGGAAGGACCCTATAGAATCACCAACATAACGCATAAGGGATCGTACAAGCTTGAAGAAATGGATAGAAAGCCAGTAAAGGCGAATTGGAACGCTGCATATTTCAAAATATTCTATTTCTAGAGTCCATGGTTTTGTTTCTCTATCTCTTTCAACTTATCTCTTGAATTTGTTATTTTGTACTAGAATTCTTAGATGATAGGCAATAAACCGGCTCCGCCTGGAAGATGACCCCACAAACCTTTCTGGCATAACCATGAACCTCCGTAATTCTATTCCAAGGTCAAGCAGTCTGATAACGAAAGGGACTGAGTATCGTCTTCATCTAAAGAATCTTTCCCCAATCTGCAACTTCCTTGTGCAGGAACTTGACTGGAGGAAGAAATCCCTGGCACCTGACGATATTCCAATGTTTGAGTCTTCATCCCTCAAACCAGAACACTAGGGGGAGTAAGACCTTGTACAGGGTTCACATGAAAGCATTTAAGATAAAAAGCACCTCAAAATGTAGGGGAAAAGGTGATCGAAAGGTCTCGATACAAAACGGAAGGCCCATCCATGCGCCCAAATCCTGGAAAAGCATCAAAGGTGTATTGCTACCGAATGGCCAAAGACCCCAAAAGAAAAAGCGGGCAGGATTCTTAGAAATAAGCCGCCTAAAAACGAAAGGCGCAACTGTAAATGTAAATTAGCATAAGGCCTCTTTGAACAAATTGCTAAAAATGCACCCAATACGATAAAGGTATTCGGAGTCATCGTTTCATTAGAATAAATGAAATTTTCTTTATTTCTTCTATTTATGTTTCCGAGTAGCTCTCTACAAAAATATAGCGGCCATTTCTGTAAAAATAATTTCATTGCAAAGTTATGATTAACAATGAATGATCCAAGAGCAACGGCTCCAAGACTTCTCTGAAACCAAACAAAATTTAAGAATTCGACGAAAAGGAAATAGGTATAGTCAAATCTACAAGAACAGACATGTGCATATGAACATGGTTTGTTCATTCACAAAAAGGGGCACGAAATATGTGATGAGTGGTGATTTTATTACTTATTTTGGTCCCTTTGTCTTTAGTTTCTTTATCCCTTAATTATAATATGAGGTTGTTTATGGTGTGTATTTCTAGAGTTTTAGGTAAATGATATCATGAAAAGAGTTGAAGTCAATTAAAGTGGAATTAAGCAAAAAAGAGTTAAAGAAGTGCAAAATTGCTTAACTGAAATCGCACCTGCGGAACAGCGCCCGCTTATGTGGGCCCGCACCTACGAGGAGGAGTCCCATATGCGAAAATGCTAATGTTGCACTGGTACTGCATCTGCGTGCATTATCCCACATCTATGGAGGTGCTTCTACGCAAAAGGTTCGCTCCTGTGTGAGCGCTTCTGCGCTTCAGGGTCCGCTTCTGCGGAGTAGCCCAATTACATATAACTCAAATATGCTAGTGATTTTCCGCTTCTGCGGAACCTCACCTGCGATGATTCTTCCGTAGGTGCGGCCAACGGGCTTCAGACTGGACAACTTTGACATTTCACATTTTCTTGATCTCAAACTCACAAATACACGACCTAGCTTATTGAAAACACATCTTTGGCAGTCTTTCAGTAGCAAATACAAGTTTTTGAGCTAGGGTTATTTCACACACACTTGGGACTTGAAGCTTTTGGTTGAGAGTTTCTTATCCATTTTTACTCATTTCTTCATTTTCTTGCTTTGTATTGAATATCTAAGTGTGTAGTATTTTTTCCAATACTTGAATCTTATTTATGGGAATATTCATATTTAAAATTTGGATTAAATCTATCGTTGTGCTTATATATTGAATGATTTTTATTAATATTGAGTGAGTTATCGTTTCTTTAATTATTCTTGTTATTTAATATTTTCAAAGGGATTAGATAACCTTAGGACTCGCTCATTAACTTAAAATTAGTCTTTGAAAAGGTAATATGGGGTTGGGAAAAATTAATTAACAAGAACTTGAGGCGCTAACCCTCATTTTATAGATTCTACCTAGGAATAGGATTGAACTACTTGTCTCCATATTTGGGTGTGCTTAATCCTCTTAATTGTTCTAGGGATAATTCAATTAGGAAGTCTTGTTAGTCTTCAGAAGAAGCTAATAAAGAATTATTATCCCAAGCTAATTAACATAAACTCGCTCATATTTATAAAATCATAAAATAAATTGGATCATTACTTGAGTGAAATTCCCCGTGTATCCATGCTTGTATCCATTGATCAATTTACTTGCTTTTTATGTTAGTTTATATTTTTGCATTTAGATATAAATATTTCTCAACACCTTTATTAGTGTTTGGCTTATCGTAATAAGCGATAAATCTCTTACACGCCTAATCGCCTACATATATTTCTCTATGAGATTTGACTCCGACTCATAGTTGGAATCGTCTCCATTTACTTTTTAGTAGTAGATTTGGATGTCATCAAAATTGGCATCGTTGTCGGGGAATAATTTGGCGTATTTAGGTTGTTTGAGAAATAAGCGTACGTGCTGAAGTCCAAACTTGTGAATATTTGTATAATTATTTTCTTATCTTTGTTTATTTTCTTGTTTATTTTTCTTGTGTATTTTCGTAATTTCGAAAAATGGCATCACTTAATAAAAATTAGTCGGATGGTAGTTGTTCATACTTTGATGACCCTTGTCCTTATTGTGGAGGACACACTCGTGGCAAAATTGTTTGTGCGAACAATCTTAAACCCAAGAATAAAGTATATGTGATAGGTGTGGTGGTCAAAATGGCCATTTGGGCAATCATGCTCGTTTGTTCTTCCCTTTCCCGAACCCCTACTATGACGATTCAACTTTTGGTTTTGATATTTATAGGGATTTGGAAGTGAGAAAAAATGAGCATGGACAAAACGGAGAGTTCAAACTCATGATGCAATACCTACTTGAAGAAGGAAACAAGGAGCAAAAAGCCTTAGAGGAGATCTTGGAAAATAGTCTCCAAAATGGTTTGGAGCTTCACTTTGAGGAATCAAGAAGTGAACATCCGCCAACAGACTTCATACTTGTTGGTGATGCCAAGAAAAATATGGAATTAGAGTCAATCAGTGTAATTGGAGAGATGGTTGAAATTGACTCTACTTCGGGGGAAAAAGAGGATGTCAAAATTCAAACAATGTTGCAAGTTGGGTGGTTGTTAAATCATTCTAAGTATTTCTCAACTTTGGAATTGTATGGTGACATGGGAATTGAGGCATGTGAATCCATGTGGGGGTGCTAAGAAGAAAGACAAGAGCCATTCATCTTGCAATTTAAAAATTCAAGAACGCAAAATGACATTCCTCAAAAGAGAGCCAAGAAATGCAAAATGAGGAAATCGATGTTTGGCCTGATCATGTACTGACCACCCCCACCACTCGAGGTCACAAAGTTGACTCCAAGTTAGGTTCCCAGTTCATATCCTCCAAGTGGAGAGGAAAGTGATAAAGTTGGCTCGCGTCGTGCCACGACGTTAAATGAGGCGCTTGGTGGGAGGCAACCCATTGTTTTCAAAGTTTTAAGTCATTTTTGAAATTTTCGTTTTTAGAATAGTTTATTATATTATTTTTGACTAATCTGCAAAATTTTAGATTTTTTGGAGATGAATTGAGGAGTTTGAGGTGTTGGAGTGAACCAAAATAGTGGATGCCCAGTCTGTGTATTAGTCATCTGGTGCAACCGCATATGCGGAACTTTTCTCGCAGAAGCGGCTTCATAGAAGAGTCAAAGTAACCACAAATGCGGAAATTTTGCATAAGCGTTTCTAGAACCACAAAAGCGTAGTCGCATAAGCGGTCAAACATCCGCAAATGTGACTCGTCGGGTAAGTTTTAAAGATCCAATACTTCTTTCATCGGGTAACACTCTAACCCCTCTTCCCCTAACTCAAAACCCCTCTCATCTCTCACAGTCGAATCCTACTGTCCACACACAAAGAAGTAAGATAATCATCTTGTTCCTTCTCTCTCTTAGTTGCTCTCTCTTCTTCCTCTATTTTCTTCTTCTCTCATCATCATATACTCTTCTCCATGGCCAAATTTCCATAGTCCCTTTTCCCTTCTTTAATCAACGTTCATTTTAGGTGTGAGAGAAATTGGTTGAGTGTAGTTGTGTGTACTATTATTATTGAAAGGAAATTGGGGAAGTCTGAGTACCCAATTGCTTCAAAGAATCAAATATCACTCTGTACTTGTCATGTGTTAGAAAAATTGTCTGAAAGAAATTTTATTGCTAAGTACCTTAAAATCATGTTTAATCAAGTCATGTACTATTCTAGAGCACAAATTTAGAAGTCTTGAGTATAAATATTGTGCCAAAAACATAATTTTAATTGAATAGAGTCAGAAGTTTCTAAGCCTTTGAAAGTCTAGTGAAAACCGCTTTTGCAAAGAAAAGTTGTAGATGCGGCCTCGCACCTACGTTGACTATTCTGCAAGTGCGAAAGTGGCTGTAATGTGAAAAACCGCAGAAGCGGGAATTTACTACAGATGCAAAATCGCACCTGCGATGAAAGTTCCGCAGGTGCGAGTTTATGTTGAGCCGTGAAAATTGCAAAGCGAATCCTTTTAAGAAGAAGTGGAACCTCACCTGCAATTGTTTTTTCGCAGGTGCGATTACTGGCATAATTTGGTAATTCTAGTAGCTTTGAAAATGAAGCTTTCGGAACTCATTTGACTTGATTTCTTTGCCTAATTGCAGTGTTTTAAATTGCCTAACATAATTTTAATGCCCTACTAACTTGGTTTTGATTTTTTTAGGTATTTTAAGCTTCAAAAATGGACCCAAACACAAATACAAATGTTGAGGATTTGAACTATGATACCAATAGATTCATATCTTCCGATTGTCAAAGACGGTATTTTTATAATCTCCTCATGAAAAAGCTCAAACTTGAGAAAGGAATTGCCGATGACAAAGTGGATGAGATCCTTCCGGATTTTCATGGTCAGATAGTTTCAAGAGCCTTGACCTGCTTCATCCCAACTCCTTGCAAGGTCAATGCGGAATGGATGAGGGAATTTTATGCAAACTTAAAGCATACACATTTCCGAAACCATGAACTTACAATAAGGGGAATGATTGTAAAATTCGGACTTGAGGAGATAAATGGTGTCTATGGGCTTCAAAATCACCGGCTTGAGCCAATGCGAGAAAGAGATACGTGTGACAATGGTGAGTGGCTAGTCTTAAAACTTTGTCCTGCAGGCAAAATAGTGAGTAGGGCTAAAAAGAAGAAGGGCATCAATTTTTGTAATTTTACAGCTGAAGAAAAAATGTGGTTGTACATCATTACGAGCAGAGTGTCTCCTTCTGGAAATGTTTCTGATGTCCCATATACTAAGGCCCTGATGATTTCTTGCATCCTTGATGGCATTCCAGTGAATGTTAGTTATTACGTCGTTCAGAAGATAAAGGAGTACGTGCTTCAAGGTAGCTCGACATTGATGTTTCCGTCATTGATTATAGAGTTATGCCGGCGTACACAGGTTGATGAGTAGGATGGAGATCATTGGACATCGGCGACAAACCCTTTCAGCCATTGAGAGTGACCGCAGAAGGCAGTGTTCAAAAGAGAAAGAAAAGGAAAATGGAGATTTCTTTAGGTGACGGGTCCTTCTCACAAGCTATACAACCTGAGGGACCTTTTGGGTTGCTAAATTCCCAGATTGCTTCTATTTATGACTTAGTATCATAGCTCCTTAGTGGACCCTCACACTCCTAGCCTATGCTTGAGTATTGTACTAGGGAAGAAATGAAGACTTACTTGGAAGCCCAGAAAAAGCAGGCACAGTTTCATGAGAAGTTAGCAGCTTATGTTACCAGGCTCGAGGAATCACGAAGGAGAAAGAAAGAAACAATAAGAAAGGCAAATTTATGATAAAGATATGGAGAGGAATCAAGGCCATCTTTAAATTGGGGCAGTCGAACAAGAACATACTGGTCAAGGACAAGGACGACAGTGAGGGGTATTCCTTCTTATCGGATGATGCTGATGTTGATGATACCAGTGAGGATGAAGCCGAAAGCTCTACACAGCAAAGATGAGCTTTTTACCGCAGTTTGCTAGTTTGGTGCAGACCTCAGGGAGACCCTCAAACTACTCTTATTTTATTCTGATACGGTGCAGTGAGGACACTGCAGTGTTTTTTGTTGGGGTGGCTTTTAGGGAGTATACTTCATTTGTACATCAATGCTTTACTTGTACCCTTGCTGGGATTATGATTTTGTATGGAGCTCATAGGCTAAATCATTCCGAAGTACGAATGCTCTCGAGATTCAACAACTCTAGTAAGATGACCCATAAAGAAGTAACATTAGAGACCAATGCTTAAGGGGTATCTAAGGATACCCCATTTCAAGTCGTTGCAGGAGATATGGCCTACAACAACATCCTAGGAGGCCATGGATCCATGAGATGGATGTGGTACCCTCAACTTTGCACCCGGTGATAAATTTCCCGTCCAAATAAGGGATACCACAGGTCCGAGGAGAATAAAAAGCGTCTCGGGAAGTCAACTCAATTATCATTGCGAACACTATCTCTAAAGAGGATGGCAATATCTCCAATGAGGAAACCGCCAAATACGAACCTCAGCAACAAAGGGAGGGAATGTGGCTGACACCACTGAAACAGGCCCCCCTCCATACAGAATCATTGAACCCAGAGAAGATGATGCCTCCTCCCCAATGGTAGAAGAACTAGAAAAAGTGATCCTCTTTATTCACTGGCCGGACGGGAAGGTCTACATTGGCCCAAGACTGACTCCTGAGTAGAAACGTAAGTTAATTAAATTTTTCCAAGATAATTCAGATTGTTTTGATTGGTCTCATGCATATATAAAGGGAATTCCGGTGGATATCGTAGTGCAAAAATTGAATGTGGACCCAAACCACCGACCTGTGAAGCAATAGAAGAGAAACATTGGACAACGATCCCGAGCGACGGAGGTAGAGGTCACCAAGGTAATCAAAAATGGTTTCATCTGCAAAGTGAAATACCCAAAATGGCTAGCCAACATCGTCGTGGTTCCAAAAATAATGGCAAATTGAGAGTCTATGTCGATTATCAAGACCGGAACAAAGCTTGCCCAAATGATTGCTTTCGTTTGGTGAACATCGATCAACTCATAGATTCCACAACTAGTCACGAATTATTAAGCTTTTTGGATATATTTTTAGGGTACAACCAGATGCAAATGGACCCTAGGTACCAACATAAAACTTCATTCATAATAGATAAGGGAACTTACTACTACAATGTCATGCAATTCGGCTTAAAGAATGCTGTAGCAACGTACCAAAGACTAGTCACTCGAATGTTCCCGGACTACATTGGAAAATTCATAGAAGTATACATTGATGATATGTTAGAAAAACTAGTTCAAACCAGAGATAATCTGAACCACTTGCAAAACGCCTTCGAAGTCCTTCAAAAGTATAACATGAAACTCTACTCGGAAAAGTGTGCCTTCGGGGTTAGTTCAGGTAAGTTCCTCGGTTTTCTGATTTCAAATAGAGATATAGAAGCTAACCCCATGTATATCAAAGTGATTGAGAATATATCCAAAGTGCTAAAAAGTCAAAAGGAAGCAGCGCTCGAGTGATTCATATCTCGTTCCTCTGAGAGTCTCACAAAATCCTTGCAGCACTAAAGAAGAACAAGAACTTCAAATGGATTGCTGAGTGTCGAAGAGTAGTACGAGACTAAATAACTTACTTGTCTATCCCACCTCTTTTGTCAAAGCCCGAAGTGGGAGAACCAATCTTTTTCTACCTGGCAATAGTGGAAACCGCTGTAAGTGCTTTTTTGGTCCGAGCAAATGAAGGTACGTTGTCTCCCGTTTAGTATGTAAGTAGATCACTAGTAAATGACGAAACTTTGTACCCATATTTATAAAACCTTGCACTAGAACTTATAATGGCTGCGCCATTATATTTAATATCATCCTATTTTGGTGGTCCATGCTTTCCCGTTGAGGAGTATTCTCCATAAGCTAGAACTCTTAGGGTGACTCTCCAAATGGGCAGCTGAATTAAGCGCGTAAAATATCACATACTAGCCTCAAGCCGTAGTAAAATCACAGGTCTTGGTGGACTTTATTGCCGATTTCAGTGCTAATATACTCCCTGAGGCAGAAAATGAGGCACTGGTAGCCTCTGAAACCATCTTAGGAACCTGGACCCTATATACGGACGGCTCATCTAATGTTAAGGGGTCTGGTCTCAGGATATTAGTCATCACACTGACTGGTAAGGCAGTCCAATAGTCAATAAAGTGCCCTTCAGTGACTAACAATGAGGCAGAGTATAAAGTTGATATTGCAGGACTCGACTAGCTCGAGGACTCGGCGCCAAATAAGCCGAGCTGAAAATGACTTGCACATGGTCATCAAACAGATGCTCAGGACTTACATGGCTCGAGAAACACGAATGTAACAATACCTTTTTAGAGTTACTCGGTTCCTAGAACATTTTCAAGAACTGAAGGCAACACAAATACCCCGAGAGGAAAGCAGAAGCGCTAGCCAACGTGGGGTCAGCCGCAGACATCTCAAACACAGGAGCAAGCTTTGTCATCCATTTATTACGATCGACCCTAGAATCCAATCGAGAAGAGGTAAATACCGTTAATGTGATTAAATATTAGAGCAATGACTTTATTGATTATTTGCAGAATGACACGATACCCAAAGATAAAAAGGCTGCTTAGCAACTCAAGGTTCGGGCGACCAGATACTGCCTCATCGAAGGATATATATACCTAAGAACCTTTAACAGTCCTCTAGCAAAAGGTTTGGGAGAAACCACTTAAGAGATAGGTTGCTAGTTAGGAAGCTGATCAGATCCAAATAGAGATAGGTTGCTAGTTAGGAAGCTGATCAGATCCAGATACTACTGGACCCGTATGGAACATGATGCCACCAATTTTGTCAAAACATATGAAAGCCCATGTGATTCTCGCACCGGCTCCACCAGCTGGCTGAACTACTACATTTTATATTGTCCCCTTGGTTGTTCATGAAGTTGGGTGTAGACATAATGTGACATGTATCACAAGCTCCAAGCCAAGTAAATTATTTACTTGTATTAACTGATTAGTTTTTTAAATGGGTGGAAGAAGGTGCTTATTCACATATCCGAGAAAAGAAAATGATCAACCACAAAATTGCTTGTGACAATGGACCACAAATCGTAGGAGCCAAAGTGACAATGTTTTTCAAAGAATGAAAAGTAAAAAGAATTACCTCCACACCCCATCACCCCGGAGCTAACGGACAAGCTGAGTCTTCAATCAAAGTCCTACTTGACTATTTGAAAAAAGGTTAGAAATAGAAAAAGGCAAGTGGCCGAACGAATTGCCTGGAGTATTATGAGCTTACCGCACAACCGCAAAGTCGAGCACCAGAGAGACTCCCTTTTCACTAGTGTATGAGTCTGAAGCACTGATTGCGGTTGAAATAGAGAAATAAAGCCTAAGGTTCGCACGCGCGACCGGAGACTCCAACATCGGAGTAGTCACACATATCCTAGACCTGATCGAAAGACGAAGGGAGATGACTTTAGTTCGTATGGCTGCACAAAAATAGCGAATCAAAAAATATCACAGCAAGAAATATAACCTGTATCATGCCAAGGTAGACGACTATGTTCTCCGAAGTGTGTTTGCAGCATCCAAGGAGCCGAACATGGGAAAACTAGGTCCGAATTTGGAAGGACCCTATAGAATCACCAATATAAT
Organism: Nicotiana otophora; assembly: GCA_000715115.1. Lineage (NCBI taxonomy): Eukaryota > Viridiplantae > Streptophyta > Magnoliopsida > Solanales > Solanaceae > Nicotiana > Nicotiana otophora. The sequence continues at coordinate 78,750 of AWOL01S0004502.1, read as the reverse complement.
GCTCAAGGGATCGTACAAGCTTGACGAAATGGATGGAAATCCAGTAAAGGCGAATTGGAACACTGCATATTTCAAAAGATTCTACTTCTAGAGTCCATGGTGTTGTTTCTATATCTCTTTTAACTTATCTCTTGAATTTGTTATTTTGTACTAGAATTCTTAGATGATAGGCAATTAACCGGGCTGGCCTAGAAAATGACCCCACATACCTTTCTGGCATAACCAATGAACATCCATAGTTCTATGCCAAGGTTGAAAATTTTGATAACAAAAGGGCCCGTTACCGTCTTTAACTAAAGAATCCTCCCCCAATCCCCCCAACTTCCCTGTGCAGGAACTTGACTGGAGGAAGAAATCCCTGGAACCTGACGACATACCAATGTTTGAGTCTTCATCCCTCAAACTAGAACACTGGGGGGAATGACACCCTGTACATGGTTCGCACGAAAGAATTCAAGACAAAAAGAACCTCAAAATGTAGGGGAAAATGTGGTCGGAATATCTCGAGACAAAACGGAAGGCCCACCCATGCTCCCAAATCCTGGAAAAGCCTCAAAGGTGTATTGCTACTGGATGGCCAAAGACCCCAAAAGAAAAAGCGGGCATGATTCTTAAAAATAAGCCGCCTAAAAAAGAAAGGCGCAACTATAAATTTAAATTAGCATAAGGCCTCTTTGAACATATTGCTAAAAATGCACCAAATATGATGAAGGTATTCAGAGTCATCCTTTCGTTCGAATAAATGAAATTTTATTTATTTCTTCAACTTATGTTTCCTAGAATCTCTCTAAAACAATATAGCGGCCATCTCTGTAAAAATTATTTTCATTGCAAAGTTACGATTAACAATGAATGATCCCAGGGCAACAACTCCAAGAGGTCTTTGAAATAATAATTTAAGAATTCGACGAAAAGGAAATAGTTATAGTCAAATCTACAAGAGCAGACGTGTACATATGAACATACTTTGTTCATTCACAAAAAAGGCTCGGAATAGGTAAATACAAAAAAGGCTATGGACTCGGGTTGCAGCTGGGGGCTTGAGAAGCGGATGTAGAGGGGGTATTCAGGTCATCATTGGCTATTGGAGGGATTGAAGAATCATGGTCAACCTCTTCCCCC
>AWOL01S0004502.1:43085-75106 GCA_000715115.1 Nicotiana otophora | reverse complement strand
CCGTCTTTATCATTGAGGCCATCCTCATCCAACTCAGTACTTAACCCCTGACTGTCAGTGGACGAAAGGCCAATGATTCACCCCGTACATTCATATTGGAATGCATCTTAAGTAAACCAATATAAGCCAGCGAGTTTAAGTACATTTACAAAGATAGTGATGAGTTAACACATGTGTTACGGAAGTATCGTGAGTGTTGGAGGCTAAACAAATCAAAGATGTTATAACTGTACTTTCGAGGTAAAACTAAGAGCACTTAATATTATAAGGAGGTCGTGTTTTAATGTACATAAATCATATAGTATTCGTACATTATGTTTTGAAGTCTACAAGTTGTGAAACAAAAGTTGACAAAAGTTATCGCAAGATATGTTCATATTCTTATTGCAATTTGGGTCTAATATCATTGACTCTTTCTCTCAATATACTTGTAGTTACGGGGTGATCCACCCACCAAATTAAAGCTCTATGAGTCTAGTTTCCGACACATTAAGGAGTTTGTCAATGAAACATTGGAGTAAATAGATATTCACGTTTTTGCAAGAGTGCGCAGACTGCGTGAGTGCACCACCTGCTTGCTTAAATGCAAGGACCAAATAAATCCCCCAAAAATGGCTAGTTGGTGTCTGCCAAAGGGATCTTTTAAGGGATGATTTCCTTTATTTATTACACTCATTTAAGAGCCTAAAATCATGGAATAAAACCCTGCAAACTTCTCCCAAACATTTCATACAAAATCCTAAGTAATTTTCTCTTCTTTTCAAGTTCTAGTTGGTGGAAAACCTAAGAGATGAAGGATCAAGTTATGAGCCAAGATCTTCACCAAATAAGGTAAGTATACTGATCTCTTTCATTGGGAGACAACCCAAAATTCTACTGTTATTATGGAGTTTGGGAGGAGAAGGGGTGGAAAAACATACCACATAATGGCGCGGTGGTGGGCTGGTCGTTCGTCGTTACAATTTCGGGTGTTTTGACATTAGTATGGTTGTCGTTTTGTATATGAAGTGACTGAATTATGTTGGGCTGTTTTGTCGTATTTTGTGATAGATATAAGGTTGAAAAATGATGTATATACGTTGTTATTTTTGTGTTCTTTTTGTTGTTGACGTTAGCTCGAATTGGGAGGAAGTAAAGGTTATAGGGGAGCTGCCCGTTTTAACATAAAATAAGATTGTCGTTCATTGTGCTATAGTTGTGCCTTTCGTATCTTAAATATAATATTCTAATCATTGTTTTAGATTAAGGTGCGATGAAATGAGTTCAACGTGGTTATTGGAATGATGGTGATAAGGCATGTTAAGGACAAACCACTCCTTCATTTTGGAATGATCCCGCAACTGAATGTGTTCGATAACGAGACATAAAGAGAAGTTTATATTCTTGAATTTATGTACATTATCCTTCTCATAAGTTATAGTATTCTCCCTTATCGGGACTTTATATTCAGCTAAGTATTTTCCTCCTTCAGTCAAGGGAGTAGAGGGTCTATATATATACAGTATTACAATACTTTTACCACCACCGAGCTATAATTGGTGCACAGGTCCCTATGGGGCAACCTATGATCAGATGGTAAGTTATATACCGAGCTTACTGTGGCCGAGCATGTATGAGCGAGCCCAGAATGGCTGAGTAGTGATTTAGATACTGTCACACCCCAAACTCGGGGAGTGCGATCATCGCCCAACTGAGTGAACCCGGCCGAGCAAGCATGCTAGATACTTTCTACCCCAAACTCACTCATGGAAAAAGGTGAAATATATTCATTAATTAGACAATAAAGAGATCATGAATACAATACCAAAACCTTTCTATTAGTTTCTTCATCTTTAAAATCTCAAAATACACACCTTTTTATAGGCTAAAGTGGAACAAGTGATTCGTTCAAACATAAACATGAATTGTTTGACTTCCCCCAACGCTGACATACAACCCACACAATATCTACGAAGCCGCTAAAAGATACAAAGGAGTACAATGATAGTGTCAGAAATAAGGCTCCGGCTATACCTTCAAACATGATAACAAAATGTACAAAAGATACATGACCCCGGAATGAGGTGAGGCTCACCAAGTCTGCTAGGAGGAAGGTGTACTGCTATCGCTGGTCAATGCTACCTGCTGTGGAACCACCTGCATCCATTAAAGATGCAGCACCCCCGGCAAAAGGGACGTTAGTACTGTCGAATAATACTAGTATGTATAACTAAACACCATTTCAATAGAATGAACAATAATACACCGAAGAAAATTATGATATCAATAGAAGCCTCAAACAATACCGAAACATTAAGTTAAGAACCACATAAGTTTTCAAGTCACTTTCCATTTTTTTTAGGTGGGGAGCTCTTTAATTCCAGTATACCATTATTCACAATACCACCGTACTTTTACACGGAGTCCAATCACGGCCCGATCGACTAGGCTGCCTCATTTGAGACATTAACCACAATTCCAATTTCCAGCACAATCACCACCATGAGTGCGGCATGGCGTCCGATCACGGCCCGATCGGCTAGGTCGTCTCACCCGAGACATTAACTTTTCTATCAATCATCTCATGTCATACTTTCTTCACATCTATTCAATTCATCGGCACTTATGGCCACAATTATAATATCGTTCTTGGTACTTGGCCGAATTTCATATTTCATGCTCCCCTTTTCATTTTTACACACCATTACCATTATCAACCACAAGAATCTTCAATTCAAGGCTTTTAGGTACACATGAGAGCAATTAAGAGTCTTAGATATATAGAAATTTTGTTCACATAATTTGGCATGATAACCTTTACTCAAGCATAACTTGAAATCGTAACAATTATAACACACACAGCCACACTTTGAATATATACTCAAAGATAACATAGCATGAATAAATGCATTTGAAACACATATTGAACATGTATCTCTCAACACAAGATTACTCGGGATAACCGATTTCATAATGATCAACTAGAGTCTTACATAACTTACATGAACACCATGGAATTTAATTCTAAGAGAGGGGTTTAGCCAACATACCTCAATTGAGCTTCCTTAAACCTTTAAAACATTCCGTAATTCTTAGCAACTTCAATCTATTTTAGAAATATAACAAGTTGAGCCAAAATTAGAAAGATGATCATGATTCTAGCTTATTTGAGCATTTTATCAAGCACTAGGTGTGTATTAAGGTTTTTAAGGCCCTTTTACGAAAGATTCCATCATCCCTCAACCCACTCTCTACCATTTTTAGATCACAACCTTCCTACATTATTTGATAACACATGCATGCAAGATAACAACTCCCACACCCAAAATTGCCTTGCAAATTACTCCCTTTTTAGTAGATTTTCGAAATTAAGATCTAGGGCATAGATTCTTACCTTTAGGACGAGGACTTTCTTGATAATCTTCAATGATTGAGCAAGAATTGATGGATAATAGGTTGAGGGTTACGCTCCCACTCTAAGCACTCTTTCTCACTCTAAAAGTATCGAAAAGTTTGCTCAAATTGAACTATGGCATATGTTTTAACGAAATAGGGTCGGGTTTAAAAACCTCAAAAATGAAGTCCCGAGACAGGATTTGCTGTTGTACATGCGGCCCGCATATCGGCCGCACAATTTGGTGCCAAAAAAACTGGAAAAATCCGTCTCGGTCTGCGGTCATTATGCGTCCCACAGACCTATTCTGCGGCTGTATAATACGCCGCAGAATCTCCCTCCGCATGGATATGCGATCAGAGTGTGGCCCGTGAAATGGTTTTGCGGTCGCATAATGGGCCGCAAAATTGGCATAAACAATGGCCCAGAAGACTGTCTCACTTTGCGGCCATTATGCGGCCCGCAAAGTGATTATGCGGTCGCATAATGGGCCGCAGAAATGCCTTTTTCTGCCAAATAGTTTCCTTCAACTCCCAGTGCACTGTTCAATCCAAAAAGTCCGAACCGCGGCTCGCAAGCTCGCAGCAAATAATTTCTACTATTATTAACCTCTACAGCTTATCCATGCATCATGGAACCCCGATGTTTAGGAAATATTTCATGGGGCCTTACAGATACCGAGCCTGGTATGGCCAAGAGCCTACTATAGGTGAGCAGTTATACGTACCGAACCCTAGATAGCTATTTTACTTATTGTATTGAGAGAGTTGAGTCAGTATTAGCGGGTAATGATATCTTCAGATCACATTTGACTCACAATCAGTTTCAGTTATTATATTATCAGTTTAGTTTCAGCTTTCAGTTGTTCTATTGTCTTACATACTCGGTTCATTATTTTGTACTAACGCCCCTTTTGCTTGGGACACACCATTTCATGCTTGCAATTTCTAATAGACTGTTGCATAGACATTCTAGTAGACAGATTCATACATCAGCTTAATTTGTAAGCTCCATCTCCCGGAGTTACCAGGTCTAGACTTTAGAGTCCAATATATACATACATACTTGATCGGTAGGTCGGAACCCTGTCCTGACCATGATACAATTCTGTTAACTCTAGAGGCTTGTAGATACGCCCTGTATATTTTGTATGTCTGTATTGTTGCCTTGCTAGCCCTGTGTATATGTTTAGTTTGATATTGGTGGTTGTAGACATTCATGGCAGCCTCGTCCGCCTGCACAATTAAGTATATGTGTTTTTGGATATGTTTACCCCTCAGATGAGATAGATGTTATTTTAGATGATTTAGAATATTGCCTCGTCGGCCTTGATTGGAATTGTCAGCTTGCAAGTAGGCATCGTTAGCCTAAGTTGAGGGCTACCCCTCTAGAGTTCACAATTACAGAGTGGTACGCTCGGCTTGAGTATGGTACCGAGTGTCGGCAATGCCTCCCCAGGTTGTGGGCATGAAAAACTTAGTATTAGAGAAGGCTTGTTAGGGAGTCTACAAGCCGTGTCTAGTAGAGTCTTTTTTATAGATGTGTTGTGCACCACATGTTATAAACATGAAGATACAAGGAATTTAGGAGTCTGATGCCCTTCTTTCAAATCCAAATCGTGCAATCGAGCTAAGTCATAAGAGTTTGAGTCAGGACTTATGTTTTCTAATGATATAGAGATGCTTGAAATTAGAAAGATTAAAGCTAGCTAGAGGGCTAATACAACAGTAAGTAAGGGCACTAGTAGAGAGAGAGTTCTTGACGACGTGGCCTAGTTTGAGGCCCTATCAGATCATGCATACGAGATACGCAAATATCCTGCTTAATTCCCTATGATGGGAATATCTAAAAAAACCCACGAATAGCAGGCCATGGGAGTATCAGAAGGTAAAAGTATAAGTTTTAATAGGTAAATGAAGCAAGGTGTAGAAGGATATGAGGTACCCAGTTAGTGAAGATTATCACTATTTACAATTTAGGCAGAGAAATATAAATATTCTTAGTTACTTTTAACAGTAACATAGGTCACAGATAAATCAATAGATCATGCAAGATAAACGTAATGAACCCCAGCATAGGGAACTCAGTCTTGCCAATACGAGATCGTAATCCTTGAGAAATATTCAGATAGGAGTCGGGGTATTTAAAGATACCTTATAAGCGTTACATAAATAGACGAGAGTGCCACTGGGAGACAATCAATGTTTGAGTTCAGAAGTAACCCTACAAGTACAACGACACGGAGGTAAGTAATTACGGATAATTTTAGGCGAGTAAGAACATTCAAAATTCCATTGGTTATACGATGTAATAAGCTCGTAGCTTTACAAGAGTCAGAGGGTCTCCCCCAACTACAACAACGAAAGACTAGCTGAGGAAATAAGGAAGAAGGCTTCGACCTAAGCATAGCAACCTGAAATCGATATTATAGATGAAATGATCTTGAAACAACAGTCCCATTAGAACATTGTATGTACTCCATAAGAAAGTGGCACCTATCAAGATAAATGAACGGGTTGGAAAAGTCAAAATTAATATTCGAGATTATACGAGTTGCACGAAATTCTAATATGTGTGGGGATTAAGATAAGCCAAGTATTCATGCAACAAGTGGCGAAATGACCAGGAAAAGTAATTGCTTATGTTTAAAGACAACTTAGAAGGCACGAAAGGAATTATTTGATCTATGACCCATAGTTAGTTACGTTGTGAACGTGCTTAAGATTTCAGAGTATTATCCATGAAGCATATATGTTGTCATTTTTGTAGCTATAGGAGACTTCCGTATATCGTTAAAAGAAAGAAGTGAGTCCACATCATAGACAAGGGAATGAATTGTTCGAAATGTATAACATGGATGTTTCATAACATTCACGAAAGGTTAATGTAATAACTAATACCCTGAGCCGTAGATTGGAAGATAGCATAAGCCTACATAAAGGCTGAGAGAGAAGGGGAAGCTCGAGAGTTACATAAGCTAAGTAAATTAGGAGTCCAATTATTATACCCAGCTGATGATGGAAATCGTGACTCAGAACATTGCAAAATCAATCTTAATAGCAGAAATACAAGAGAGATATTACAACTGACATATTCTATAACAACCATGCGATAAAGCCAGTTAAAAGAGTACTAGCCTTAGAGATAACAAAGAATAGAGTAGATATGACATGCTAAATATGTGCCCCCACTGTTACAGGACTTTGAGACATTACCAAAGCGAGGGAGCATCATTCTTACCATTCGAGTAAAGAACACAAATGACGTTAGCGTCATTATCTAGAATACTGGAGAAATAAGAAGACATGATCTGAGACGAGCAACATCATATGGTAGGTACTTCAAATGTGATTGCGGACTATAAAGTATAACATGGATGAACGACTCTCCAGAATGACTGCTCAATTCAAAAGTGTCGGTTAGGACAAGTTATGCTAAAAATAGAAATGTGCTAGCTTTTATAGAAGTACCACAATTTTGAAAGATAAAAAATGTGAGTGAGCTAAGATGACAAGTCAAATATAAATTTTTACAAGATTGGGATAAGTCAGGAAACTAGAATATGAGGTTGAGAAGGAAGCCTATCCTAAATCACTCACTCCTCAAGAGGAGCAAAAATAAATGTATATCTCTATACAAGGTGCGATAGAAGGGTTAATAGTAATGTTACATATACTAAGCTGATAACTAAGCTTTAAAAAGTAAAGCAAGTACTATGAGAGCCAAGGTGAGGATTGTATTTGGTTCTAAGAGCATCAGAATAAAAAGTATAGGATGGCCAAGGTCTTAGAATAATAATTCATAAAATACGAACGCATGGAAAGTCATAGACGACTGGGTATTCCTAAATATGTCGCCTATGACAGGCGTCATGAGATGTGGTAAGAAGGGCAAGCTTAGTCTGATATATATGGGGCCTTACGGTGTCATTCGATGGATAGGTAGAGTAAAGTATGAGCTTGAATTGCCTCCAGAGTTAGAGTCAGTCCATTATCCATGCTACAAAAGTGCATTGGAGACCTTTCTCACGTTTTCCCAGTAGATGATGTTCAGATTACAAAGGATCTATCCTACGAGGAGATTCCAATGGCTATCTTAGATCGACGGAACCTTTAGGTTGAGGACCAAAAAGATAGCATCCATGAAGGTATTATGGAAAAATAAGATCGTCAAAGAAATAACATGGGAGACCGCAGAGGAGATGAAATCAGAATATCCCCACCTATTTCAAACTGAAGATATGGCTCGAGATGGGATATTACAGCACAGCTATTCATACCAATTTTGCCTTCATATTTTTATAAATATCAAATATAATTTCAAAATATCATTTTTTGTATCATCACCAATTTACAAGAGTCATATAAGTATTTTCTATAATTTTCATAATTTTTAAGGCTTTAAAATTGATTTTCTTGCATTTAAATTGTTTAAATATTTATTAATTATCCTTTCAAATTATTTTGCGATGACTTAATTATCCAAACTTATTATTTACACCCACATGTATGTCTTATAATATTTGTCTTCATTTCATATAATTTTATTCGTATTTTGTAGTTATTTACATAAAGTTTGCTATAATAGCCTATATTCAATACATAATAATATTTATTACATTATTTATGCTAAAATAGATTTTTTATATTTTTCTAAAGTTAAGCTATTATTTTTAATCATTTTAATACATAATGAATATTGTTTTATTTATTAAATACTTTTTATAAATTAGTTTTAACAAATTTCGTATATTTAATTTAAAGCCCAACATAGGGCTAATTTCAGACCAAAATTAGGCCCAAAATAGTTGGCCCATCTCCATTTAACCCTTCAGTAGCCCAAACCAAATGACCCAACAGGTCTTCCCCAGTCCACGACCCGCTACACTCGACCCAACCTACTTAAATCTCAGTCGTTGATCAAAAATGATCAACGACTCACAACATTTCCCCCTTTCTCCTTATATCCCATCGGCCCGAAACCCTAGCTCATTCTCATCTCACAGCCGCCTCAAACACTCCCTTTTGTCTCCCAAACTAAACCCTAGCGGTCGTAACTTTATCGCCCTTTCCTTTACATTTCCCCACGAGCCAAGATTTCCTTACCTTTTGTGAGTACTTACCATTTCAATATGGTAATAATGGGTATTGTTCTGTTTATGGTAAGTGTATCTCATAAGAATCAAGTCCAAATACACTCAATCTTGAAGATTCTACGAGACTTCGGCTAGATGCATCAAAGGGATACAGAGTATCTCTCCGATTGGGGCATATCTCCATCGATTCCTGCTTGATTAGGGTTCGCCTTACTAGTTACCCTAATCCGATTTGAAATCGGTTTTGCATGTGGTCTTTTACCTTATTCTGTATGATTTATTTTCTTTCCTTATTCTATATGAATAGTCTTCTTTCCATTTTTGTTTACTTGTTATCAACACTATATAAACCCTTTCCCCATATTCCGTTGAGGAAGAATGACTCTCTCTTACTCTCAATCACTCGATACTATTCTGAATCTATCGTTCTTGACCAGCTGAAAGTCAAGGCTACTGGAATTTGCATTCTCAACCTCCCTTGTGAGAGTACTGCTCGGTACTCATCAGAAGTTCTTGTGAACTCTGACACACTGGGATTGGGGTCTTGATGTCCTCTATTTGCTACTAATCTTCGATGTATTGCTGCAATTTGCTTTTCCCCTTTACTTGTTTGTTAGTTTCTACTGTAAAACATATGTGACTCTCGCAATTTCATCTCTTTTCTTGTGCTCATGCCTTGTGCATCTATTGCACTTGAGCTTCAGTGAATCAATATGATATTATGTCATCTCTGCTTATGGTTCTATTGCTTTTTAAGGTTGTCTTGTAGCTCTATGTTTTTCCAGCCTTAGAACCTGCCTAAAGTCTAAGTTTGATGTATACCCTCGATTTCTAACTCCATTGGGTCTGCTTATCCTAATATGTTTGTATATGCCTGAGTTCTTATACCTGATATTGTCTTGGGATCATCTCTTTACTTGCTTCAGATTCTTTAAATTAGCCTATGCCCATAATTTATTACCTTATGCTGAGTTATCCATGTGAAACTTATGGTCAATTCATGAATCATGTGATATCTAAGTGCCAATATTGCCTTAACCTATAAACAAACATGACAAGTTTTTTGCTACTTGTAAACTTCAATGTGTGCTCCCCGACTTGTTCAAACCTTATATTCCTCAATGTTGCCTAATACTTCTAGTTAAATTTCAATATATGTGGCTTCTTCTATTATGCATGATGAACTGGCATAAGACCTGGAGTCTGCATGTCCTAGTAACCTTAAGTTGATATATTTTCCTACCATGAGCTCTTTTGTATAATAGAGTCTCTGTGTAATGACTAATACCCAACATGTTAGGTTCTTTATTCTTAGGCTGCTTGTTATACTGTGTATGATCATATTAGGTTCCTATGTTAGAGATTTTTATGAGAAAACTGCTATCCTCTTTGACTGTGATTCTACTAGACTTTCATGATTAGGACTCTTGTATCTAAATTCTTTTTTAGGATTATATGGATCATGATTCGATTTGAAATTCTACTTGGAATGGTTTGCTACCTTACAGTGCTTAATCTTGTTACTGTGAACATATTTTTTTCTGGAAAATATAGCATGAACTTGCTTCACATGTGTCTTGTGTGACTTTAAATTTAGCATGATCCTGTTTATGTGTCTTTGCCAGAGCTGTTGATGGCTACAACTTTAGGAACTAAGTGTTTAAATTGTTCAATGAGTATTTCATGACTTGTATAATCGGACATCCATTTGGGTGAGTAAGTTATAAATTGGGCCTGTGATTGGTCCATGTATGTTGTTGGACCTGGGAACTGGATTGGGATGCACTCTAGTTGTCTTGTGAGCATGTGATTTGGAGTTGCTGTTTGTACGGAGAAGGCCTAAGGATACCCATGGTTTACTTTTGTAATGGGCCTGTAATTACTTAGTGGGCTTATATTTGTTTCAATCTGTACTTTGTCATATTCAAGTCTGTATTATTTCATTCTTGGATCTATAATAACTTGTAATAAACAACAGTTGGGGATTAGTGAAAGTTGGGGGCCTAAGATACTCTATCTTTGCATGAATGGGTAGAAAGCAAGTCTACAGGGCTATAATTATTTATTTGCTTGCCATGTCCAATCTTTGGGAATTATCTGCATAACGTGTTGATTGCCTATTCATCTAGAAAACATGAATTAGAGTTAATATAATTCCTTAACTTGCAAACATTAGTAAGTATGCTTATAAGGTCTAAAATTAGACTTGTTGCGCTTAGATATCATGCCTATAGGAATTCCATGCAATGACTAAAAATGCATGCTTTGACGCACTTCTTTCAATCACGTGACTCATCTAGTTACTGTGTCTATTAACTAATTAATCAGATGCTTCTGTTACTCTCATTATACTGCCCTACCTAGATGGCATGCCTATAGGGGTAAAGTATTATAAAAGCATGTTCGAATGCCAATTGTTAGAAATACTGCCTATAGGATACTCTCCCTCGCCTAGAAAGCCTGTCTATAAAATCAGCGCTGACAATTCTGAATTCTCGAACTCTTTCACTATCTCGCTGCGCAAATCATTTAGAGATCATGCCTATAGGGTTTGCAATACCTATAATCTGCAAATTTATTAGTTTAAAGATGCAATACTGCTTGTACAATATTGGAAATCAAAATTACCTAGAAATCATGCCTATAGGATTTAGCAACTATAATGCTTCTCAACTCTGAAATTGGCTACTGCCTAATCTGCTGCATGCCTTCTCTGTTTATGTGTGGGGGTTAATTTGACCCTTTTATTGTATTCATGTGAAGTCCTATATGTTTTGAATGTGCGCTAGTTTTATCATTTTTGAGCATCCTAGGTAGAGTCTACAACCCCCCAATAGTAGGTCCAAAGCCTCCTATAATATAGGCATGGGATGGATAGTGCACGCGTAGGACGCGATCTAGAATTGAATTAGAGCGCCCTTAAGTACACAACTTTAACATAGTAATCGTGTAGCAGGAGATGATAGTCTGTACCTGCTGATTAATATGAGAAACCCCTACCTCAAGGGAGTTGCAGAGTATTATTTATATTTCACGGGGTGATCCTTTAGGCTAAAGAAACTTAGGACCCCTTCCTTTTATATGTTTGTTGTTCGTATTTAGTCGTCAAATACAAAATTGTTAAGTCGTACCTTGTAACCTCAAAAGACTTGTATATATAGTTTAATTGTCGCTCGATTTAGTTTACCATAGAACAATTAAATTCCATGTCTTCCTTCACTTATATGATCACTTAGCTTAATTATAATACAATAATCCACATAGTGTAACTTCAACCGGGACCCACAATTGTGGACCTCGAAGAGTGCCTGACACTTTTTCTTCGAGGTAATTTGAGCCCTTACCCGTCTTTGGTAACACGGACTAGTAAAAACTAAGTTATTTGCAAATAGGTGGCGACTCTTCTCTTTTAATACCCATTTAAAGAGTTGTCACATGTCGAAACCCGCTTTCGCGGGAAAACGAGGTGCGACAGCATGGTGACTCTGCTGGGGATTTTCGACTTACGCTCTTATCATGATGAAGTTGACTTATGTGGATTATTTGATGACATCCCTTCCCTTATTCACTTTTTTTGTTGCTATCACATGCACATCCCCATTTCCCTTATCTTGTTTAAGACTGCTAGATCATGTCTCTCCCGTCCCTATTTCTCTATTTTCTTCATTTAATTATGTTCTCGCATGTTTTCATGAGTTAAACTGACTTTTCTCTTTTGTTTTTCCCTTTTTCTTTCTCCTGCTTATATTATTTACTGTTTTACGCACTTTTATCATGTAAATATTTGGCAACGGGGTACTATTTTTGCATAAAGCACGCTCCACATCACACTCCACTCGTACTTATTATCAACATAGCAGTGCTTGATGAGTGTCCGCTCTTCCCTAAAAAAACAACCTTTTAAACCGGGAAGGCTTATTTGCAGTAGACTAGTCGATCAGCGGTGCAGTCGACAGTCCCGTGTCTTTTCCTCTCAGGTTGTCCACTTGAGAGTATCAATCTAGACCTTTCTAGAAATCATATTGTGATCTTAAATGTACATACATCATGCTAAACCTAGTACGGATTGAGACATCATTGATGTAACAACCCGTTTAGATGAACCTTGTCCAAAGTCCAATAGGATTTCCATAATCCCAAAGGACACCATCATATTATGTGCATTACTTGGAGAAAACATGTCAACATGCTGATCATTATTGCATAAATAGTCAAATCTGGAAGGGGAGAGGGCTAACTTTTATTTGTTTGCAGAAAATGAAGCATAAAATCCCCAGGTTCGCTATGGTCCAGAATATCCCGCCTCTGCTAATTGACTAGTGGAATGACCTTGTGCCCTTTGACAGAAATCATATGAGAAAGGTATTGGGTAACCTGCCATCCTTGCTGAACATTCAACCAAACATGGAACTGATCGAGGCTGCTACCATGTTCTGGGATGAGAAGAAAGTTATTTTCCGATTTGGCAATCTAGAACTGACTCCTCTCATAGAATAAATAGGGGGTTTCGCCAAGTTACCATGGGATAGTCCAGGACTATTGGTGCCAAAGAATCGCACTCCATGCGGTTTTCTAAAAATGCTCGATTTTAAGAAGAATGATAAACTAGTCTATCTAAAGAAATCATACATCACTTTTGAATTTCTCTATGAGCGTTATGGGCATAGCAAATCATATCTCCTTCATCATGAGGATCTATCCATTACCACGTTGGGATGCGTGCACCATCGGGTTTATGATTTCATAGCCTATTTCTTGGGTTTGTTGATCTTTTTGATGCAAGGGGGAAGAATTCATACTCGCTTAGCCATGGTCGCCAAGACCTTAATGGATGGTATCGAGGGGCAAAAGTACACTATCATCCCGATGATCTTAGCTGAAATGTATCGTCCACTGGATCGGTGCACGCATGGGTGCGGTCATTTTGAGGGTTGTAATCTCTTGCTACAAGTTTGGCTGCTGAATGACTACATAGCCAGTCATCATGAAAAGAAGATGACCTTCATTCCAGACAGGTTTGCAAAGCCTGAAAATACTATAGGATTGGTGTGTTTCTTCAGCAGTCTGACAGATGAGCAAGTGCATTAGATGTTTGAATGGTTTCCTAGTAGTGAGTTCATCATCAGATCCAAGGGAACTACTCACTTAGTACTAATCGGGCTGTGAGGCATATACCCTTATGCTCGTATAAGGGTAATGAGGCTAGCTGGGAGGAAACAAGTTATACTTCGGTTTTCTAACATGGTTCAGTATAAAGCAGATTTTAAAGGACAGGTATCACGTTGGTCATATGTACTACTATCTCTCGTGGTTGGAGGACGACATAGCTAGGGACGTTAAACCGGGAGTCAATATGAAAGATAGGATCATAGATAAGGTGGATGAGGCACAAGTGAAGCATAAGAGGCTCCAAAAAGGGTGTTCGACTTAGAAGCTAAGAATCTGGAACAACATAAAGTGAACCTGGAGGCGATAAGAGAATGGAAGGAGATTTCCAATAAGTCGACAAAGAGGTTAGAATATCTAGAATAAGGATATATGGAACTAGAAGGGAAAATGAGAAAGAGGCTTTGGGATTGTCAAGGCATGGACGATGATGAAAGAGGGAAGCTGCCAAAGGCTTACTTGCTACTACACATGCGCAATCTGGGGAATGTGATTGATGGGGTGAAGAGAGCCAAGCATGAGGAAGGTCCTTCAGGGAGCAAGTAGACTAGGAGATAATGTCCTTTATTGCTTTCTAGATTAGATTAGATTTTGATGTAATAAGGGTTAATGCCATTATTGACTTTATAATTATTGTCGATTTAGTGAAATATTGATTTGGCTTATTTTCGCACTAATGGAATGAGGCGAACGTTGGCATGAATATTTTTCTCCAAGTCTATGTGTCGCTTAGGTTTACCTCAGGCATAATGAGGTCTCCAAAATTAGGACGCGAATTATTGCATGACCTTATGAAATATTCTTAAATATTGCAAACACTCCTTTACTTCGTTTTATTGACTTGGTTACCTTTTGGTTTTTTTTCTTTCTTTGATTACACTCATTCCCAAAGGTTGGTTCTTGCATTATGGCATCATCAACGTACCACACCAGATACAGAGGTCCTCCTCCTCCTCCTCCTCCTCCTCCACCTAGCGATCCGAAAAACAAAGGCAAAGGGAGGATGGATGATCTAAGTGGTAGCCGAAAAGACAATACTACCATGGAAGAGAATCTTGAAACCTTGGATGGAAGAAGTATGCCAGGACATAATGAGTTGGTCTTACGTTTGGAGAAGAAAATCCTAGAGCTGTAGGGTGAGCTTGAGCAGGTCCGAAATCTGGAAAACCTCTTCCTTACCTAAATGTTCCAGACATCAACTAGCAAAGTACAACCACCGAGAACCAAACACCACCACAAAATACACAAAACAAAAATCCACCACACATAGCTCAGAATCCTCCCGCAACGCACCAGTATCACAATCCCGCACCTCCCCAAAACATTAATCCACCACCAGTGCATACCCCTCAACAACACCTTTAATACCCGACCTAATATTCGCAAACCACCACTTATCACACTCCTCAAAATGCACCACAACTTACCCCTGATCCCCTTCAAATTTCAATAAATGATCACCCATATACCCAAGTTCTTGGAACTCATCAAGGCAACCCGATATTTGTATAAACCTTACCCCATACCCCACAACAAACCCTATACATATGTGATTCAACCGAGAAGGACCTACTCATTCGAAACATGGCAGAAGAACTCAAGAAACTGACAGAGAAAGTCTAGAGTGTTGAATGTGGGAAAGGTGTTGAAGGTATAAACTACAAAGATTTGTGTATCCAACCAGATGTAGAACTATCGGAGGGTTACAAACCTCCAAAGTTTGAGATGTTTGATGGCACTGGTGATCCAATGGTGCATCTAAGAACCTACTGCGACAAGCTTGTAGAAATGGGTAAGAATGAACAAATTCACATGAAACTGTTCATGCGAAGTCTTACAGGAGATGCATTATCTTGGTATATCAGTCAGAATCCAAAGAAGTAGGCGAATTGGGTGAGCATGGCATCAGATTTCATGGACAGATTCAGTACACCATCTTCCCAAAACCCAAAACACCATAAGTCACAAGCTACAGATGGAAACTAGTATCTCTATACATCAGAGTCTAACAAAAAAAAGAACCGAAGTTAAATTACATAGGAGAGAATAGAGGGAGACTCCGAGGTCCGCGGATGCGGCAGATGTACCTTAAAGTCTCGGTACAGCAGCAAGCACTCTCAGCTAATAGCGGGTCTGATAAGTAGTACCTGGATCTGCACACAAAACAACATGTGTAGAAGTGTAGCATGAGTACACCACAACGATACCCAGTAAGTGCCAAGCCTAACCTCGGTCGAGTAGTGACGAGGTCAGGTCAGGCCCACTACTATATAATAAATAAAGCAGAAGAATATACAGTATAATAAGAGACTACAACAAAACAAAAGGAAACACAGCAAGGCAACAGTACAACACACAGGGGTAAACAATAGGGGATCTCCCGAGATACCGTCTCGTAGTCCCAAAATAAACACACAACTAAACTAATAAATACCATAGTTAACTGCAAGAAGTTTATAGTTAAGACTGGTAAAGAACAAGAAAAAGCAGGAAGTCAACTAGGCTTGCTTCACAGAGTTCAAATAAGCAGTTAAAACACGTAGGCATGGGATATTAGACTAAACAGGATAACTACACATGTTGGAATAACTCTATTAAGAATGAAAACAGAGTAATACTCATTTAAACGGTATAACTCAAATTAAAGGAAAAACAAGTTGCTACTCAGTAAACTAAATCGTGTTTTTCAATAAATAGCCCGTGTACGTACTCGTCACCTCACGTACACAGCGCTCACATATCACGACAATACCAAATCCTAAGGGAATTTCCCCCACACAAGGTTAGGCAAGCCACTTCCCTCGAACCAAGCTCAAATCAAATCCGTAACAATGCTTTTTCCATGAATATTTGACTCCGAAAAATCAATTACATATCATAAATATAACAATAAGAAACTAATCTAGTTAATGAAATCAAAGCTAAAGCGAGAAATTAAAAAATCGCCCCAAAAAGTCTCTCTGGGCCCACGTCTTGGAATGGGATAAAAGTCTCAAAATACGAATACCCATTTACTCACGATTCTAACCATACAAGAATTACTCGAAGCCGACCTCAAATCGCCTTCCAAAACTCAAAATAGTAGCCTGTGAAGTTTCTACTATTATCCCCCAAATTTCCAACTCAAATCCCTAATTAGAAGATGAAAATAGCAATAGATTCATGAAATATAATCCAATCCGAGTTGGAACCACTTACCCCAACAATCTCCTTGAATAAATCTCGAAAAATCGCTTCACACCGAGCTCTCAAACTCCCAAAATCGAAATGGGAAATCAACCCTCGAAATCCAATTTTCTACCCAGTAAACTCGCTTCTGCGAGCCTTCACCTGCACCTGCGGTAAAGCCATCGCAGGTGCAAAAATGACTTAATTGGCTGGCACCGTATCTGCGAGCTTTGGGCCGCACCTGCGAGCCCGCTCTTGCGGTTTGACTTTCGCATCTGCGACCCTTGCCCAAGCCACCCATACCGCTCCTGCGACCATCACTCTGCATCTGCGGATTCGCGGATGCGGTTCCCTTCTCGCACCTGCGCTCACAGACCTCTTGAGCAAAAGCGCACCTTCCCCCCTTCACTCCGCACGTGCGATCCCGCACCTGCAGTCTCCCCATTGCAAGTGTGAAAACACCATAACTCAGATAGCTTCAGCAATTACATAAGTCCAAAACTCAATCCGTTAAGCATCCTAAACATACCCGAGGCCCCCGATACCTCAACCAAACATACCAACTAGTCCTAAATCACCATTTGGACTTAGTCGGGCCCCCAAATCACATCAAATAATGCTACAAATATGAATCACCCTCCAATTCAAACTTAATGAACTTTCAAACTTCAAACTTCTACAACCAATGCCGAAACCTATCAAATCACGTCCGATTGATCTCAGATTTTGCACACAAGTCATATTCGACATTACAAATCTACTCCAACTTCCAGAATTGGATTCCGACCCCGATATCAAAAAGTTCACTATCGGTCAAAATCTCCAAAAATGCGACTTTCGCCATTTCAAGCCTAAATCAGTTACAGACCTGCAAAACACAATCCGGACACGCCCCTAAGTCCAAAATAACCCAACGGAGCTAACAGAACGGATGAAACTCCATTTCAGAGTTGTCTTCACATAGTTGTGACTATGGTCAAAATCCTAAGACTTAAGCTTCCGTTTAGGGACTAAGTGTCCCAAAATACTCCAAAACCAAAAACAAAACCTCCCGACAAGTCACATAAGCAGAAAACAATACGGGGGAAGCAGTTAATAGGGGATCGGGAGTATTACCCTCAAAACGACCGGTCGGGTTGTTACATTTACTGAGGGTCAATAAATAAAGTGCAAAAATTATAAATAGGCATAGAATACATCAGTAATAAGAAAATAATGAACAATAAGTAAGTGGTTCTTTAACTAAATATAAATTAAAAATTTCCAACTATCACATACTAATTTCAACAAATAAGATCCATCGAGAAATTATAAATTCTCAAGTCATGGAAGAAATATCAAGTATAATAGGACTCCAAGCAATATCACGCACGATATATGCCGAGGTTGTATGACCCGATCTTGAATTGTGTGTACACTGCGAAGGGTCAACCGGCGCGAACCATAGATATATCTATTCTACTACCGAAGCATTTCGCACGATCCACAGGAAGAGAGGATACTCTACGAACTTCGGTTAATGGCTACTACATAAGAATAATACTCAAGGAAGGTATAATTTCCACCAACAGCCAAGTAACCCGCCAAAAATCAAAGTATTAAAGCTCAGTATTTACAAATCCTTTATCCAATTTCAAATATGATTTAAGTAATTAAACTAACAAGTTGGGTACAAATAATACAAGCAATACATGGTAGAGTGCTAAAACTACTCGGACATAAGCATGAGTTTTAGCTACATGCAGACTCTCATCACGTCGTATGCACGTAGCACCCACAATTATTAGCAAACCCTCATTTATGACATCTATGGGGAAAATTTCCTCTTACAAGGTTAGGCAAGAGACTTACCTCGTTTCCAAGTCCTTTTCCTGGTCCATAATTCACACTAAAGCCTCAAATCGGTGTCACGCAATTTGAAACTAGTCAAATATTATATAAATTAATCAATATACGCTCAAATGTTTAAAATCTAACTATTAGAGTAGTTACCCAACCCTAATTGGAAGATTCCTAAAAAACTCAGCCCAGGCCCACGTGCCCGGATTCCCAAAATTTCTATAAATAAAATTTATCCATAACCTCACGAACACAAATATATAATTTCTATAATTCATAATCATTTTCGTGGTCTAATACCATTTTTATCAAAACTTAGGTTTTTAAACTAAACCCTATAATTTCCATAATTTATATGTTAAACTCTACCCCAAATCCGTGTATTAAACTCACATTAAGCAGTGATTATTTACCTTACAATGATAGGTGAAACATCCCTCTCCAAGAGCTCCACAATTGGCCAACCCAAAGCGAAATGAGAGAAAAATGAGTCCAAACCCCGATTTTAAAAAGTCTCTGCCCAGTGACCCTTCTTCACGATCGTGAAAGAAGCCTCGCGATCGCAAAAGCAAAGCTAGCCCAGGACCTGCGAACCTTCATCGCGAACGCGAGGGCTCTCTTGCTATAGAGAAGGCTTGGCTCGCTTGAGCATCGCGAACATGAAGGGTATTAGTACTGACCCCTCGCAGGCCTTTATTTCCCATACGCGAACGCGGGCCCTTTCACACGAAGGCCACAGGCCCCAGACCTTCGCGAACGTCGACTGGGGATCGCGAACGCGATGAAACAATACGCAGTCCGCCAAATTCATTCTTCGCGAACGCGACACAACCTCCGTAATTTCGAAGAAGGAAACAAAAACCAACAATAGCAGATTTTTAGACATAGCTCAGGGTCATCCGAAATTCACTCGAGCAACTTATGAACTTCAAGCTTTTCCACTTACTCCGAATGCGCCGAATCATACTTAAACTACATGGAATGACACCAAATTTTGTGTACAAGTCATAAATCACCATACTGAACTATTCCCAGGAATAGAATACCAAACGGGCCTCGATAACACTAAAGCCTACTCCAAACCAAATTTAAAGAACTTGAAAACCCTCAATATTCCAACTTTCAACATTAAGCGCTGAAACACTCTCGGGTCATCCGAAACCCAATCCGAACACACGACCAAGTCCAAAATTATCATATAAATCTATTAGAATCATCAAATCTCGGTTCTGAGGTCGTTTACTAAAAACGTTGACTCAAGTTAAACTTGGCCATCTTAGGCCACTATTAAGCAACCAAATCAACCATCCCCTCAAGTCATAAAACAGTAAAGGCACATACGACGAGTCTTAATTAGGGGAATGGGGATCTAGAAAGCAAAATGACTGATCGGGTCATTACATTCCCCACCTTATAAACAAACGTTCATCCTCGAACGGGTATAGAATCATACCTGGAGTTCTTAATAGGTGTGGATCTCGGCTCTGCATGTCCTCCTCGGTCTCCCACGTTGTCTTCTCGACTGGTTGACCTCTCCACTGGACCATTACCGCATAAATCTTCTTAGACCTCAACTAGCGAACCTGCCTGCCAACAATGGTAGTTGGCTCCTCCTCATAACCCAAGCTCTTATCTAGCTGAACCGTGTTGTAGTCTAACACATGCGACCTATCGACATGATATTTTCAGAGCATAGACATGTGGAAAATTGGATGAACTCCCGATAGATTGGGAGGTAAATCAAGCTCATAAGCAACCTCCCCAACTCGCCTCAATACCTCAAATAGGTCAATAAACCTTGGGCTCAACTTGCCCTTCTTCCCGAACCTCATGATTCCTTTCATCGACGAAACTTTCAAGAGAACATTCTCACCCACCATAAATGATAAATCATGTGCCTTCTGATCCGCATAACGCTTTTGTCTAGACTGTGCTGTGCGAAGTCGCCCCTGAATCAACTTTACCTTCTCCAAGGCATCTTTCACTAAATCAATGTCATATTACCTTGCCTCGCCAATCTCAAACCATCCGATGGGCGAACGGTATCGCCGACCATATAAAGCCTCAAATGGAGACATCTCAATGCTGGACTAATAACTGTTGTTATAAACAAACTTGACCAAAGACAAGAATTAATCCCACTGCCCTCTGAAGTCAGTCACACATGCTCTGATCATATCCTCCATGATCTGAACTGTCCGCTCTGACTGCCCGTTGGTCTGCGGATGAAAGGTTGTGCTGAGCTCTACTCGGGTAACCAACTCACTCTATACTTCTCTCCAGAAATGCAAAGTGAATTGAGGGCCTCTATCTGAAATGATGGAAACAGGCACACCATGCAACCGAACAATCTCCTGAATGTAAATTTGGGCCAACCTCTCTAACGAGTACGTGGTCATCGCTGGAATAAAGTGTACTGACTTGGTCAGCTTGTCGACAATGACCCAAATGACATCAAACGTCTTCAACGTCCGCGGTAACCCAACTATGAAATCCATAGTGATGCGCTCCCATTTCCACTCTAGTATAACCATCTGCTGAAGTAGGCCACCTAGCCTCCGGTGCTCATACATAACCTGCTGGCAATTTAGGCGTCTTGCTACATACTCAACTATGTCCTTCTTCATCCGCCGCCACCAGTAATGCTTCCTCAAGTTGCGATACATCTTTGTAGCATCTAGAGGAATAGAATACCAAGAACTGTGTGCCTCCTATAGAATATTCTCTCTCAATCCATCAATATTAGGAACACATAGGCGACCATGGAGTCGTTGAGCACCATCCTCACCAATAGTTACCTCCTTAGAACCACAAGAACCAGGAAGTGTGGATCATCGTACTGACGAGCCTTGATCCGCTCAAATAATGAAGACTGAGCCATAACGCATGCAAGAACTCGACTGGGCTCTAAAATATCCAACCTCACAATGGTGTTGTATGTGGCAGTACGTGGCCATGGCACGACATCGGGCGTGGTAGGACATGGTAGGACATGGCCATGGCACGACGCAAGACATGGCAGGGCATGGCCATGGCACCACGCAGGACATAGCAGGACATGGGAGGGCATGGCCATGGCATGACGTCTGATGTGGTAGTGGCTCGGCGTCGGACGTGGAAGGGTGTGGACATGGAACGATGTCGGACGCTGCCATGGCACGATGCAGGACATGGCAGGGCATGACAGGACATGGCAGGAAATGGTTGGGCATGGCAGGGCATAGCCATGGCACGCCGTCCCACCACGTCGCACCATGTCTAGTGCTAGCCAATGCTTAGCAACATGTCAAGATCAATGATGTTGATGGTTGGTGGTTGTGGGTGGCAGTGATGGAAAGTTGCGGTAGTTCGAGCGGTACTGACCAGCGACAGTTGGTTGATGCTTGGTGGTTGGCGGCAGTGGTTTCAAATCAGAATCAGTTATGGTGGTTGTCACAATGGAGGTGCATCACGGTTATTGGTGGTTGGTCATATATATATTTTTATAATAATATTATAAATTTTACCACTTTTTTACATATTTTTTATTAATTATATGCATTTTGTGTAATTTGAAATAGTTTTTATGTTACATTTTTTATAAAACTATTTACTCTTTTATGTGTTATATTATTACTAAATTTATTGAAAATTTTCTCCATTATTGTTTTTACATTTATAATAGTTTTCTTATTTTTTAGTATTTTATTATGTATTTTTTGTTTTATAATAAATATTTTTCAAAAACAAATATTACTTTTTGTAAATAATATCATTTACAATGTTTAAAAATCATTTGTGAATGTATTAGATAAGTTGTACATTGGTTTGTGTATTTTGGTATTGTACATGTCTATTATGATTCTCTAGCCAAAACATATCTATTATGATTCTTTGGCCAAAACACGTCTACTCCTGTCACTTTAAGACATATATAAGGGGCTAGAGGTGTTAAAGGCACCTCAAGGTGCTTGCTGCCAGGTTTTAGCTGACGTGAAGCCTATGCAATAACTCGCCGCTCCTGCATCAATACACAACTCAGGCCAACGCGTGAAGCGTCACAATACACAATATACTTTCCTGAATCGGAAGGCAACACTAACACTGGTGTTGTAGTCAATGCGGTCTTGAGCTTCTGAAAGCTTGCCTTGTAATCATCGGTCCATCAGAATAGAGCACCCTTCTGGGTCAATATAGTCAAAGGTGCCGCAATATATGAGAAGCCCTTCACAAACTGACGATAATAACCTTCTAACCCCAAGAAGCTCTTGATTTTGGTCGTTGTGGTAGGACGAGGCCAACTCTGGACTGCCTCGATCTTCTTGGGATCTACCTTAATACTGTAACCTGATACAACATGCCCCAAGAATGCCACAGAATCTAACCAGAACTCGCACTTGGAGAACTTAACATATAACTTCTGTTCCCACAAGGTCTGAAGCACAACTCTCAAGTGTTGCTCGTGCTCCTCCATACTACGCGAGTAGATCAATATGTCATCAATGAATACAATGACAAATGAGTCAAAATATGGCCTAAACATCCAGTTCATTAAATCAATACATAAATCGATATCATGACATGGTGGCATGCCTAGTAGATCAGAAGGAAACACATCGGAGAACTCCAAACCACGTGCACTGAATCAATCGTGGGAGTCTCTGCATCAGTATCCCAAATGTAAGCTAGATAAGCCAAACAACCCTTGTCGACCATGTGTTGAGCCTTCAAGAAAGAAATAACCCGGCTAGATGTACTAATAGATGAACCCCTCCACTCTAATTTAGGAAACTCTGGCATAGCCAAGGTAATAATCTTGCCATGGAAATCAAGAATGGCATGGTATGGAGACAACTAGTCCATGCCCAGGATGACCTCAAAGTTGATCATATCGAGAAATAGAAGATCCGCTCTGGTCTCATAACCACAGAAAATCAAAATACATAATCGGTAAAACCAATCCACAACAACATAATCAATCACTGGCATGGACACATATATAGGAGCACCTAAGGACTCACGAGGGACACTTAGAAAATAAGAAAAAGAGATGAAATATATGAATACGTAGACCCTGGATCAAATAGTACCAAAGCATCCCTACCGCAGACAAAAATAATACATGTGATCATGGAGTCTGAGGCTACTGCATCTAGTCTGGCTGGAAAGGCATAGAACCTAGCTGGAGAGCCACCTGACTGGCCTCCATCTCTAGGGTGACCCCTACCCCCATGCCCTCTGACTTTGGTCGTCCGGATGGCTGGTGCGGCAACTGGTGCGGTGATCATGGGCTGATGTCCCTGCTGTATTGCCTAGCCCTGAAGCCTGGGGCACAATCTCATCACACGACCAAGCTCCCCGAACTCATAGCAACCTCTTAGTATGGAGGATAACTGATCCTAAGTCTAACCCTAGGGACCTGATCACCCACTGGAAGAACCCTGAATAGTCAGTGGATGGTAGGAGCTCTCTAGAATGGCGCTGAAATAGGGCCGCACTAGGGTAATCCGAGAAGGTGGTGGTGCTGAATACGTGGGCCAACTAGACTGGCCCCTAACAAACTAACCTCTGCCCCAGACAGAGCACCACTAAACCCTCTAGAATATCAAGGCCACTTGTCCCTCCGTGCCTGCTCTCGGCCCTATTGACGAATACCCTCGATCCTCCGAGCTATCTCCACAACCTGCTCTAAAGGAGTCCCCATCTCAATCTCTCGGGCCATAGTGAACTTGATACCATAGTGTATGCTAGCAATAAACATCCGCATTCTCTCTGCATCGGTGTGGATTATCATAAGTGCATGGCAAGACAACGCAGAGAATCCCCCCTGATAAGTGATCATAGACATGTGATCCTGCAGAAGCCGCTCGAACTGACCCCATAACTATTCCCTCAGAGAGGGTGGGATATAACTCTCCAGAAAGAGATGTGTGAACTGGTCCCAAGTCAAGGGAGGAGAACCTGCTGGTCGGCTGAAAAGATAGGACTGCCACCATCTATGAGCCCTGCCCTCCAACTGAAATGTGGTTAAGTCCACCCTGTGGGACTCCAATACTATCATGTTGTGCAGTATGTCCCTGTAACGATCCTTAAAGTTTTGGGGTTCCTCATGTTGCTCACCGCCAAAGGTAGGACGATGTAGCTTGGTCCATCTATCCAATAGCTTCTACAGCTCGCCAGTCGTGGCTAGTCTGGGCTCTGGTATAGCAGCTGCAACTGGCTGAGCCTAGCCTGTAGGTAGTGCACCTGGGGTCCGATATACGGCAGCAGCATGCCCTGGAGCTTGAGCGATAGGGATTTGTGCTCCCCCTCCCACCTGAAATGTGGCTCGGTCCACTGGAAATAAACCAGCCTGCTTCTTAGAGTCCATGAACCACAACATACGGCCCATGATCTCCTGAAATCCCGGTGCGGACATGAAATCCGCTGGAGCCGGCTCAGCTGCAGGTACCTTGCCCTGCTCCTCAATAACAGGATCCTCCATTAGATCCACTAGTGGCAGAACAAGATTAACTCTAGGATGCCCTCGTCCTCTGGTAGGAGATGGAGCCCTCCCTCGGCCTCTGCCTCGACCTCTAGCAACATGGGGAGCAGCTCCTTCACCGCCAGGTACATCTGCCATGCGCGTTCTCACCATCTGTAAGAGAATAAGAGAAAGATACTTAGCACAACATCAGCTGCAAGATAGGAGATGAAGAAAGAGAAGTTTCCTAACACCCTATAGCCTCTTGAAGATAAGTACGTATGTCTCCGCACCAATCCACAAGAATTTATTAGGCCCGCTCATGACTTGTGAGACATATGTGAACCTAGTGCTCTAATACCAAGCTGTCACAACCCAATTCCCCCTTATAGGTTAGGATGGCGCCCAACGTCATTACTAGGCAAGCCAACGGTGAACTATCCATGTAATTGTTCATTTTAATATTTTTAACCTCATTGATTTTATTTAATAAGATAACGATTAATAGGTGATTGTAATAATGTAAATCATGAAATAAACGAAAGAGTGAAGTAGTGAATTTAATAAGCAAAAACAATGAAACATCTACTAGAATCTCCCAAAACCAGTGTCATAAGTGCACGAGCAAACTAGTAAAATATAAATAACCTCCTATACTACTGTCTAGAGTAAGATAGACAAAAAAGTAAACGAAATAAGAAGAGACTCTGGGCGCTGCATAACGGGCATAGAGAGCAGCTCACCACTAAGTCTCCGGGTAGCGGGGGCACGCGCCTAAATGGCTGCCAGATGCACCTACCTTGGTTCCTGCAGGATTAGTACAAAAGTGTAGCGTGAGTACATAAGCAACATGTACCCAGTAAGTATCTAGTCTAACCTCGAAGAAGTAGTGACGAGGGGTCGACATCAACACTTACTAAGGGTTAATAAATAAAGTGCAGAAATTATAATAAGGCGTGGAATACATTAGTAATAACGAAATAATGAACAATAAGTAAGTGGTTCTTTAACTAAATATAAATAACAAATTTCCAACTATCACATACTAATTTCAACAAATAAAAGCCATCAAGAAATTATAAATTCTCAAGTCATGGAAGAAATATCAAGTATAATCGGACTCCGAGCAATATCACACACAATTTATGCCGAGGTCGTACGGCCCGATCCAGAATAGTGTGTACATGTTTTAGGGTGTCATGCCCCGACTTCAAGGAGCGCGGCCGGTGCTCAACCGAGATAATCTGTCCAAGCAAGCATGTACAATACCTTCTATCCAGACTCACCCATAAATGAGAAGGTATATTTCATTAATTTGACAATGAGAAGGTTACATGAACAATCCAAATTTCATTACCGATAGAACTTCATACAAGATTCTCCAAAATATTACATTACACATTTATAGTTTAGAAGTGAAAACATATGATACAAATACAACATTTCTAATTTGACTTCCCAAAACAAAGGTACCACCCACGCTATGTCTACGGAGCCTCTAATAGATACAAAAGTGTAGCATGATTGTGCCGACAACAAGGCTCCAGCTATAACTCAAAACAATATACATAGAGTACAAGAGATACAAGACCACAAAATGAAATGGGGCTCACCAAGTCAGCTGAGGAGAGGGTGTGCTGCTATCATTGATCAATACCGCCTACTATGGAACCACATGCATCTATTAAAGATGTAGCCCCCCAGCAAAGGGGACGTTAGTACATATGGAATAATATTAGTATGTAAAACTAAACACCCCTTTCAATAGAACGAGTAACAGTGAAAGGAGAAGGAAACATGAAATCAATAAGACCCTCAAATAGTATCAAGGTGTCAAGTTAGGAGAAAAGTAAATTTCAAGTAAGTTTCATTATTTTTAAGTTGGGAGATCTTTCGTACCGATCGGCTAAGCCATCTCACTCTGAGACATCCACTCACAACACCACCATGTGCGCACCATGGCATCCAATCTCAGCCCGATCGGCTAATCCGTCTCACTAGAATACCGTGTAGGTTGACATCACATCACATCTCGCTAGCAATAATATCATCCCATTTGAGGGGAAACATCTCAACACATCAATCTCATCCCATATAAGGGGAAACAATATCATCACATCAACACGGGGATTTACCCCTCAATCACTCCTACACCGGCACATGTATTTTCGGGGTTAGGTTATTTCGACCTACCTTTCCTCGGTGACTAAACGATACTCCCAAATAATTTATTATTTAAAGGATTTACAACTCATTTCATAATCTTTCACACATCTTTCCATTTCATCAGCACTAGTGGCCACAATTGTAATATCATTCTTGGCACGTCGGCCGTATTTCATAGTTCATACTCACCCCTATAACTTTCAAGTGTTACCATGAATTATCATCAATAAGAGAATTTAAAATAAAGACTTTAAGCACACATATGAACAAAAATGAGTCTTAAGCACATTGAATTTCTCTTCCACAAATAGGCATACCAACTTGCAATTGAAACATGATTTTAAATCACAACACTTTTTGTACATTGATCATGCTAGATTACATTCTCGGAGGGAATCATGATGTGATAGAAATATTTGGAACACATATTGAGTATGTTCATATTTCAACACAACACTTATTTTAGAATAATCAAATCTATTAGGGAGGACTCGGAACATGAGAAATAAGAAACTGATCCAATCATAATTGCAACTTACGAGGACATCATGAAAATTGATTCTACAAGAGAAGTTTATCCAACATACCTCGCTTGAGCTTTCTTAAATTACTACAATGTTCCGAAAATCGTAGCGACTTCAATCTATTAGAAAGATGACAAATTTGAACCATAATTAGGAAGATACTCGGGGTCCAAGCATTAGGCGGCATAAAGGTTTCAAGGTCCTCCTATGGTAGATTCCTTTACCTTACAATCAATACCCACTTCAGTAGGCCACCCACAAATACTCCACAACCTCCCTACCACCTTTATTAGTACATACATGCCTAAATAACAACTCTCATTCTAAAAACCTTCTTCCCTATTACCTATTCCCAACCCAGATTTCGAAATTGAAGGCCAGGGATAGAATCTTACCTCTTGGATGAAGGCCTTGTGAGTTATCCTTGTGAATTCTTCCATACTTGAGCAAAGATTGATGCATAAATAGATTAGGAATTCTTCTTCTCACTCTAGACCACTTTCCCCTCTCTAAACTATCAGTTTGAACTTTCTAAAATGACCCCTAGGGTTGTTTTATAAATATGGGGTCGGGTTTTAAAAGCAGAAAATGGTCTCTCCGAACTCAAGAGTGCACCGCAGATCAGGTCTACGGCCCACAAAATGGATTGCAGAAACGGTCCCAAAAACTATGCTAGTCTAGTCTAGTCTGCGGCCAGGTCTACGGCCCGCATATCAATTATGTGGCCGCAAAATGGACCGCAGAATCTCCCTCTGAGAATATTCATGCTGGTTACGCGATAGATGTGCGGCCTACTAAACAATTATGCGGTCGTATAGTTGACCGCAAAACGACCTCCAAAATTGGCCCATTTCTCTTCTTCACTCTGCGGCGGATCAGCGGTCTGCATATCAGTTCTGCGGTAGCATAATGAACCGCAGAAGCGCCCGGTTCTGCAACAATGTTTCTTTAACTCCAAACGCTCTGTTCAACCCAAAAGGTTGTACCTCTACAACTCTCAAATACAATAGCCTACCTCGGCACCACAAAACTCTAGGTTTTAGGTGAAATTTTATGGGACCTTACAAAGGGTCGATCGATGCAAACCATAGATGCATCTATTATACTGCCGACGCTTTTGGCCCGATTCTTAGGAAGAGAGAATACTCTATGAACTCCGATTAACGACTACTATATAAGAATAATACTCAAGGACGGTATAATTTTCACCAACAATCAAGTAACCCACCAAAACTCAAAGTAGTGAAGCTCGGTCTTTAAAATCCTTTATCCAATTTCAAGTATGATTTAACAATTAAACTAACAATTTGGGTGCAAATAATACAAGTAATACATGGTAGAGTCCTAAAACTACCAGGAAATAACCATGATTTTTAGCTACATGCGAACTCTCGTCACGTTATACACACTTAGCAACTACAATTACTAGCAAACAATCTTTTATAGGACCTACGGGGAAAATTCTCTCTTACAAGGTTAGGCAAGAGACTTACCTCGTTTTCAAGTCCTTTTTCCGGTTCACAATTCACACTAAAGCCTAAAATCGATGTCACGCAATCCGAAACTAGCCAAATATTATATTAATTAATGAATATATCCTCAAAATTTTATAATCTACCTATTAGAGTAGTTACCCAACCCAAATTGGATGATTCCTAAAATTAACCCCCGGGCCTACGTGCCCGGATTTTGGAAATATTTGTAAATAAAAGTTACCCATAACCTCACAAATATATAATTTCTACTCAATTCCATTATCATTTTTGTGGTCTAATCCCATTTTTATCCAAAACTTGGGTTTTTCAACTAAATCCTTGCATGCGAACGCGGAGCCCACAAGCCCCAAACCTCCGCCAATGCGGACTGGGGATAGTGAACGCGATGAACAAATACCTAGGTTCCTAAATTCCTCCTCTGCGAACGCAACACAACTTCCGCGATCGCGAAGAAGGAAACCATAACCAGTAATAGCAGATTTTTAAACATAGCTCCGGGTGGTCTGTAATTCACCCGAGCTACTAGGGGCCCGTCCAATTGAACCAACAAGTCCATAAACATAATACGGACCTGCTCGAACCCTCAAAACACGTAAAACAACATCGAAACTAAGAATCACACCCCAAAACTAAATTGAATTAACTTATGAACTTCAAGCTTTTCAACCTACTCCGAATGCGCCGAATCATACTTAGACTATTCGGAATGACACCAAATTTTGTGTACAAGTCATAAGTCACCATACGTAACTATTCCCATGCTCTGAATCCCAAACGAACCTTGATAACTCCAACGTCTACTCCAAACCGAATTTAAAGAACTTGAAAACCTTCAATGCACCAACTTTCAACATAAGCACTGAAACACTCCCGTATCATCCGAAACTCGATATGAACACACGCCCAAGTCCAAAATCAACATATTAACCTATTGGACTTGTCAAATCCTAATTTTGAGATCGTTTACTAAAAACATAGACTCAAGTCAAATTCGGACATCTTAGACCACTATTAAGGAACCAAGTGTTCCAATTTCAACTCGAACCCTTCCTAACATAAATCAACCATCACCGCAAGTCATAAAATAGTAAAGGCATATACGGGGATTCTTAATTAGGGGAACGGGAATCTATAAAGCAAAATGACCGGTCAGGTTATTACACTCATAGCTTCAGTTAAGGGCATGGCAATCATCAGAATACATACAAACATGATACATGAATTAGTTTAGGACATGTTTATATAGTGTGATCAAATAGTCATGAGGTTCATCAGGAAATCAATAACCTTCTAAGAATTGACAAAAGTCACATAGGCAGGCCAAAAAGAAAGATAGGTTCAAATGTTATAAATCGGTGTTCCCAAACTAAGATGAAAATCTTGTTCTTACCACTAAACAAGTTTACATTTATTTAAGTCTAATTTTTTCAGGTGAGTCACTACAAATACAGGTAAAACCTATGTCACGACCCAAAATCCAACCACTAATAAAGCCTATAAGGCATGTTGTGGTGCGCAACCCGATCCACACAAAGCCATAAGGCCTGTTACAATGTGCATCCCGATCCACATATGAATCACTAATACCCGCTGCGGCGTGCAGCCTGATCCCATCATGAATTAATAACACTTGTTATGGCATATAGCCCGATCCTATCAATATCACTCACAATTCGGCCCTCAGTCTCAGCTCAATCATCAATCTCTCCAGTCTCTCGGGCTCACAAAACTTATGCCAATCAACCCAAACAATAATAACATGTGACAATGACGATAACAGAGACTGATATATGATATGCATGTAAATAAATATGACTGAGTATGTAATTATAATTTAGGTAAATAACTCAACAACAAAAATGACCTCAGTGTGTCCCACCAGAATAAGTACATAGCCTAAACATGATTTCTAACATAAATCACAGCTAAATTATTCTAGCACATAGGAATTTCATGGATAAAAAACAAGATAGAATACTACACGATACCACAGAATCATCTGAGTCATAATTCACACAGTGCACGCCCACACGCCCGTCACCTGAAATGTGCGTCACCTCAATACCGAACAAATAACACGTATGTTTAGGGATTCATACCCTAAACACCAAGTTTAGAAGTGTTACTTATCTCGAACAAGTCGAATTCCAATACCGAGCAAGCCAAACATGCCATCCCACGCGTATCGATCTCTGAATGGCTCGAAACTAGCCAAAAGCAACTCAAGAACATTAAATAATGCCAAAGGAAACAAACTAAATCGATAAAGGCCGAATCTTTAATCAAAAGACATAAGTCAACCAAAGGGTCAAACCCAAGCTCGCACCTCGGAACCTGACAAAACTAACAAAAAATCCGAATACTCATTCAATTACGAGTCCAACCATACTAGTTTCACTTAAATCCGACTCTGAATCGATGCTCAAAACTCAAAATTCACTTTATGAAATTTTAGACAAAATCCCCCCAATTTCTCTTTGAAATCGTCAATCAAATGCTAAAATTGAAGATGGAATCACAGCATAAAATCAATACCGAGTATAAAACACTTACCTCAATCCATGTGGTGAAAATCGCCTCAAATATCGCCTCATTTCGAGCTCCACAGCTCCAAATATGCTGAAATAAACTCAAAATCCCGAAATTTGATGTTTTAATGCACTGCCAGGGGTCCCTCTTCGTGATCACGGTCCCCAACAAAAATTATTCTAGCTCAATTTTTACCTTTCGCAATTACGAACATCCCCCCCCC
>AWOL01S0004502.1:0-40894 GCA_000715115.1 Nicotiana otophora | reverse complement strand
CCCCGATCGCGATGAACAAATTCCAACAAGCTTGTCCAACTCTTCCAGCCAACCTCTAGTATAATTGCTATAACTGTTTGTAAAAACCTCCAAATGATAAACGATTTATTTTTCTGAGAACTAGACACCAAGGTTACAACTTTCGTTTATTGATCATCTCCAAATTCCTTATAGATTGCAAGATATAAGCTTCCAAAGATAGCTCACTGACAGTAGAACTTCTTCTTCGCGAATGCGAAGAACCCTCTGCAAACGCAATTCAAAGGTGCCCTTTTTTCCATGTTACTCATCGCGAATGCGACCCAATGTCCGCGATCGCGATGCACATTGTTGTAGCAAAAACCAGCAACTAAAAATGGCCTAGAAATGGTCTGAAACTCACCCAAGTCCCCCAGGCCTATTCGAGACCTTAAATCACACATATTAACATCAAAACAACAAATCGTCGATCAAGATCAATCTCTTAAGTTCATAAACTTCTAACTTCGAACTAAGCGTCATATTGTAGCCTAAGAAATCCGGAATGAATCCAAATTTTGCATTAAAGTTCCAAATGACATAACGAACCTATTCCAACTCCCAGAAAAACAATTCGAACCTGATATCATCAAATTCAACTCCCGATCAAACTTATGAACATTACAAAACTTCAAATGCGAACGTTTGCCAAATAGTGCCAAAACCTTTTAGAAACATCCAAATACGAATCCGGGCATACGCCCAAGTCCAAAATCACCATCTGGACCTAACGAAACTATCAAAACTTCGATCCGAGGTCAAATACTCAAAAGTTAAACTTGGTCAACTCTTCTAACTTAACGCTTCAAACATGAAATTCATCCTTCTAAACTAATTCTGAATCACCCGAAAATCGAAACCGATGATACACACAAGTCATAATACATCATACGGAGCTACTCATGCCCTCAAACCACATAGCAAAGTGCAAATACTCAAAACGACCGATTGAGACTTTATATTCTCCCGCACTTTAACCTACGTTCATCCTTGAATGTGCCAAGAGTCATTCCAAAGCCTTCAAATCATTGTGCAACCTTACCATGCGCATACCCGGGGGTGATCCCACGTCACCCCTATCCATATAAGCCTCACAACACAACATAACTGAAGATCCTTAATTTAACCTTACCTCATAAACCTTGGACCTCAATTACCAACATCGAGAATTCCTTACAAGACCTAAATCTCGCACCTACACACTGTATAAGTCTGAACAAGTTGTATCAAGCCATAACCATAACCCAAGATAAAATCACATGATATACCACTTAACTCATATACTCGTAGCAAAATTTCCGATCACAGTAGTTACTCAAAACAAACCCGATACCGATAATAAACCTCATATCGAATTAAACCTCAATCAAAATCTTCGTTCATTTCCATAGATTAAAGAAACACGCAGAAACTCACAATCACTCATCAAACCAACAAGTCATGGAGCGCTCTCTCTCATCCGACAAGAACCAAAGCCAAACACTAAGCTGACTTCCGATATTATTCTTCCAAACATATCGTAACCAAATCTGATAGTATTCATTCTAGGTCCAATGACCTTATCTAAATGAACATAACCATTTTATTGACAAGCCACACCAATGCAACCTAACGCCATAACCATGCGATTTGTGCACCAATAAGAACAATTTAAATGTGCTCAAACATGGAAAATGACTCAAATGAGAGAACCGTCTCGCAAGCTCAACAAGTACCACCATAATACAAATGCTATGAACCCATCACACATAGTAGGGCCAAGACACGCGAATCTAACTCAAAAGATCATATCCCAATGTAACCCCTCTTGAATGCGTGGCCCCATCCAAACAGTGGTCCATATGAAATTCATCAAGCCACAATGCTCTAAATCAATAACCACACGCAATTCGACATCAAATACATGAAGTGCAAAATCATAACCATAGATAAACGGATAGCACAATATAACATCAACAGGAAAGACCATAACCAAGGCACAATCATCCATTCAACACCCCAATAACCATCTCGCTCAAATTCCGCTACAAGACTCGTACAAAACCACATCATGAGAGCCTATAACCAACAAACCAGAATCTCTTGTAGCATAGAAGAGCAGCACATAGAACATATTAGAACACAAACAAGCTCACTCTAACTGAATGACGCACCTCTCTGAAATAACGGTGCCGAGTTAACAAATCCGACCCGGTGTAGAATACACATCCTCATTGGGCCACCCAATGGCCCCCTAAATCAACTTTGGACATCCCCAAATGGATAAACGGCCCTCCAAAAGTCCACAATGACTTAACCGTAGCACGTACTACCATCTAGCTAGCTTTGGCCACATCTACATAGTCCACAACCCCGGAACAATCTGCTTATGAGATCTTCCAGTCTCCAAATCCATAAAACACATGAATCACCATAGTCGATTCCAATTCCGCCACTCGAATGACCAATACATCTATCATACATAATCATCCCCATGAAAAATACTTCTATAATCCTTCAATGCCACACAACAAACATCTGGATATCAGCAGTCGATCGACCGGATGGGTACCGCAATACCAATGAAACATATGTAAGTAAACACTCAGTGCAACTTTTGAATGTACAGTCTTCTCAGGTAATACCAACTAGTGCCAACATCTAAAATAATTTGTGCTGCATAAACTTATGACCTTTCTTTTGAAACTGAATCGTATACTTACACATGCAAATCCCAATCTCACAACATGCGCCACCTCTATTAAGCAATCATATAAAAAGAACGAGAATCTCATAATTAACTTTGAATCACCAACGAAATACATACTCAATTAGCCAGGAACCTTTCACATGATCTCATCCAGTAGAAAATTAAAATACACATCATGCTCCTCACGCCGGTAGGAATTATCCATCTCAAATCGTGGTAGAAACCATCGAGAATACTTTCTAATCCATTTGCAAATAACCAAGCCATCAGAACAGAATCTCTCTAACTCCACCAAGCCACGCAGGTCGCCAAACCCAAGAGTATTGCCCCAAAACACCTGTAGAGGCTCACCACATCATAAGTACCCAAAGAACTAATTATATCCATTACCGTGCTGATCCAACCTATACTACCAAACTATCTTATTTCTCCGAGTTCCTTCCGAATTACCCTCAAGTTGACACTTCTCCTTTCCAGAACACCACGAACCTTACCCAAAGCTCACCATAAAAGATCCTAGCATAAAACCACTCCGCCCTACGGCCCATAAGCCGTTGTATTCCCTCTTAAGCACCCTCAAAGTACCACAACCGAGACACCCACTCTGAAGAGACCTTCTATGAATCTAAAGTCGTTTCCTTCACCTCCCTGATACTGAAATTTAGAATCCATAATGATATAGAAATACCACAAGTCTCGACACCATCCAATGCAAATCTCAGATTCTAGCCATATACCAATCCGAAAAATCCTCAAATGCCACATGTGAATCTTAAACTCCTTAGAACTTCCTCGGGAGTATCCACTCTGCTCGACTCTTAATTGCACTACCCAAACGGGTCAAACAACCTATGTCCCATTAGCACGACATCACCCAAGGAAGTAATCTATACCTCTAAGCAACCGAGTGAATCCCTACTCCATGCATACTACATCCTTCACTAATAACAAACTCAAATCATTCCAT
This sequence comes from Nicotiana otophora, assembly GCA_000715115.1. Lineage (NCBI taxonomy): Eukaryota > Viridiplantae > Streptophyta > Magnoliopsida > Solanales > Solanaceae > Nicotiana > Nicotiana otophora. Next base: position 37,220 of record AWOL01S0004502.1, on the reverse strand, counting down.
GATTCCCATATACCTATAAAGTGTAATACATCATGCATCCAGAAATTTCCTTGCCTAAGTCATCCTCAAAAACAGCCTCTGCAAGTCATAACCGATCCACAAGTATGCCTCAGACCGAATCCAATACAACACATAACCATGCAATCGAATCGTCGATAGCAGACTCCCCCACTTGGCTCAAAGCCATAAATCAAAACACTTGATAACTCACAATTCCCATACTTATTACTGCCATAATACCGCGGTGAGATTCAACTAAATCCTTCATAAGCTCATGCAACACAAACCATATAGTACCTCAAATCATCTGCTAAGCTTGCATTCATCCTCGTAACAATCAAGCCAACTTCCTCAAGCGATCCAAACTAAAGTTGCTACACATATAACCCACCGGTAAAAGAAAACTCTCCACATAAACAACATAGGGAGCATTAACCACAGGACACCCTGAAGGTGATAACCCACCTACTTAGCCTCAAATTGACATCTCTCTATACCTTTTTACAACCACAACTACTATGCAATCACTTAATCTTCTAGAATTTGAACTCATTAACAAGACATAAAAATCTACTTCATCCCACCAATGAAATAACATGAAAGAATCCCTCAAAACCCTCATAACTCCAGACTGTATGACATATCCACAGAAATCGAGCATCCAATAGTCCTTTCACATCCCAAGAAAAATCTTTCCGTCATATCAAAATCATCTGAACACATCTCATAGTCACATCCTACTCATCATATAGCTATCCAACCACTCACTAAGCCACCAGTCCTACTCATAGGGGCACCATAGAAGTCCAAAAGCACATGCTCACACAACTAAAACTACCGAGCCTAAGCTACGGTCCAAACCGGACCTTAGATCCTCCAGACTAGCCCATCACAAAAACACAAAAAATATATCTCATACCTCATCCATAGAATCACAAGTCGCCGATGCACAACTAATATCGAGCGTTCACATATGCATACGAATGAGTGGAAGGCATTTAAAGAGATATGCTTCAAGCTAAGTCAATGCCGCATGATAAGGAAAGAAAGATGGGAAGTTTATCCTAAATTCACTATAGCTTCTCGAAGATAGGTATGGACGTCATCATATCGATCCGCAAGACTCTACTAGACATTTTCTCATGACTCGTAGAACCTATGAACCTAGAGCTCTGATACCAACTTGTCACGACCCAAAATCTAACTAGTCGTGATGACACCTAAACCCAAACTGCTAGGTAAGACAATTAGCAACAATCAAATTCAAATAAGATTTACTGAGAAAAATAAATGATGAAATAACTAAACTTTTATACAAAGTATTCCCAAGGACTGGTAGTACAAATCATGACCTTCTAAAATTTAGAGTTTACAAAGCTGGTACGAAATAAATACATCATCTGTTTGAAGTATACATGAATAGATTAATATTTCTAGAACTACCAAAAACAAGTGGCAGCTATGACCGAAATGCAGGAACGTCTTCACTGCCAGCTCCCGCCATACACAGCAACATTAGCATCCAAAATCTGCACGCAAGGGGCAGAAGTGTAGTATGAGTACAACCGACCCCATGTACTCAATAAGTAACAAACCTAACCTTAGGTTGAAAGCAGTGACGAGGTTTAACAACGGTCAGGGTCCGACACCAATATCCAACAACAACTCATAACAATATAATAAAAAGTATTACAAGAAAAAACTCAAAGATATGATGCTCGGCTCGTTCACAGTTATAACAAAATAGGCATGCTTTTCAAGTATAATAGCAAATCCTAAATCTTTCGCTGAAATCACCAAAATATGAGTAAGTCAGAAACCTGTGATTTTTCCCAAAAACTTTCAACAACAGATAAGATGTTGCAATCTCAGATAACATGAGGAAAGTACATCTTTATGCCTACATGTCAATGCACATGTGAAGTCATGAATGTCACAATACCGTGTAGCATGAGGAAATGCATCTCTACGCATGTATGTCAAGTATACATGTCAATGCAATGCATCACGGTGATGAACACATGTACTCACACTCTCAAAGTACTCAATATCATTGTCTCGTACTCCCACTCATCATACCCAGTCCCTCAGCACTGTATGGTGCATGCTGCGGCGTGCAGCCCGATCCCATCAATAGTAATAAATCTTGTTGCACAGTGCAACCCGATCCACATATAGCCATAAGTCATGTTGCGGCGTGCAACCCGATCCACATATAACCATAAAGCCTATTGCGGCGTGCAACATGATCCACATATGAATCACTAATACACGCTGAAGCGTGCAGCCTGAGCCCATCATGAATCAATAATACTTGTTGCGGCATGCAGCCCGATCCTATCAATATCACTCACAATTTGGCCCTCCGCCTCAGCTTAGTCACCAATCTCTCGTGTCTCTCGGGCTCATAAATCTCATGCCAATCAGCCCAAACAATAATAACATGATGTGATAATGATGATAACGGATACTGAGATATGATATGCAGATGAATGAATATGACTGAGTATATAATTACAATTTAAGCAAATTACTCAACAGCAAAAATGACCTCAGTGGATCCCAACAAAAAAAGTACATAACCTAAACATGATTTCTAACTTGGATGATAGCTCAATTATTCTAGCACATAGGAATTTCATGGATAAAAACAAGATAGAATACTACACGGCACCACAGAATCATCTGAGTTTAGAAGTGTTACTTATCTCGAACAAGCTGAATTCCAATACCGCGCAAGCCAAATGATACTCCAAAAATGCCATCTCATGCGTACCGACCTCCGAATAGCTCGAAACTAGACAAAAGCAACTCAAGAACATCAAATAATGTCAAAGGAAACAAACCCAATCGATAAAGGTCGAATCTTTAATTAAAAGCCCAAAATCAACCAAAAAGTCAAATGCGGGCCCGCACCTCGGAACCGGACAAAACTCACAAAATCCGACAACCCATTCAATTACGAGTTCAACCATACTAGTTTTACTCAAATCCGACCATGAATCGATGCTCAAAATTTGAAAATTCACTTTAGGAAATTTTAGACAAAAACATCCAATTTCTCTTTGAAATCGTCAATCAAGTGCCAAAACTGAAGATGGAATCACGGAATAAAATCAATACCAAGTATAAAACATTTACCCCAATACATATGTTGAAAATCGCCCCAATCAGAGCTCTATAGCTCAAAATATGCTAAAATGAACTCAAACTCCCGAAATTTGATATTTTAATGCACTGGTTGGGGTCCCTCTTCACGATCGCGGTCCCTAACATCGCGATCACGATTCAAAATATATTCCAGCTCCATTTTTACCCTTCGCGATCGCGAACATTCCCCCGCAATTGCGATGAACAAATTCCAACAAGCTTGTCCAACTCTTCTAGACAACCTCTAGTATAATGGCTATAACATTTTGTACAAAACTCCAAATGACAAACGGTTTGATTTTCTGAAACTTAGACACCAAGGCTACAACTTTTATTTTTGGATCATCTTCAAATTCCTTATAGATTGCAAGATATAAGTTTCCAAAGTCAGCTCAGTGACAGCAAAATTTATTCTTTCGCGAACGTGAAGAACCCTTCCCGAACGTGATTCATAGGTGCCGTTTCTCCATTTTACTCATCGTGAACGCGACCCAAAGTTCGCGATTGCTATGCACATTGCTATAGCCAAAACCTAGAAACTACAAATGGCTAACAATGGTCCAAACCCACCCTGACACTCACCCGAGCCCCTTAGGACCCCGTCCGAGCATACCAACAAGTCTCAAAATACTTTACGAACCTACTCGAAGCCTCAAATTACACATATTAATATCAAAACCATGAATCGTCGATCAAGATCAATCTCTTAAGTTTATAAACTTCTAACTTCAAACAAAGCGTCTGATCCAAATGACATAAGGAACCTCTTCCAACTCCCGAAAAAACAATTTGAACCCTATATCAGCAAAGTCAACTCCCGATCAAACTTATGAACATTACAAATTTTCAAATTGCCAACTTTCGCCAAATAGTGCCGAAACCTTTTAGAAACATCTAAATGTGAATTCGGGCATATGACCAAGTTAAGAATCACCATCCGGACCTAACGAAACCATCAAAACTTTGATCTGAGGTCAAATACTCAAAAGTCAAACTTGGTCAACTCTTCCAACTTAAAGCTTCAAACATGAAATTCATCCTTCCAAACTAATTTCGAATCACCCAAAAACTGAAACCGATGGTACACACAAGTTATAACACATCATACGGAACTACTCATGCCCTCAAACTACCGAACGAAGTGCAAATACTCAAAACAACCAATTGGGTCGTTACAACCTAAGGCAAGTTTGTATAACAATCATGATAGTACTAACAGAACATAAGGGAAATATGAAACTAAATATCAGGATAGTGTGAGAGTTTTTTAGGCTGTCTTCAAAAGCTTAACAGTAGGTGTAAGTAATCAGATGTTCGTTAGGACCAATACATGGTTCTAATTTAAATAACTTAAGGAATTTCATGATTCCAGAATCTATTTAACAACCATATGTCATTAATAAACACACAAAATAGTCAATAAAACCTATTGTTAATGATATCAATTAGTAAGAGATAATAGAACAAACCATGCTTGCAAATTCGAACAGTTAAAAAGAAGAGTAGAATTGAGGTTTTACTGAGCTACTTTAGGGCAGCAACCCAAACATAGGGTTCGGTTTCACCGTTTAGAAGTCCAAGACTAAGACTCCAACCAGTAACTCAGAATCAAGAAAAGAGAGGAAGTAGAAATCGAGCAAAGACTTAGTCCCAATCGAAAATATTCTAAACACTACTATTTTTGCTATTAATTCTTTCAGATTGATAGGTATTGTTGGCGATTGTTAGGTGAGAGCATTGAAGACCATATTTATAGTGTCATTCAATAACTTAGGGTTTAATATTGTGAGTGGAAGGTGACGATGAATTGATGATGTGAGCATAATCGGGTAAAATCAGAAAGAACGGAGAGAGAACCGGTTAAGGAGTGTTACCCGGGTGTGTGAGGATCAGAAACAATTATTGATGAGCAAAATCCATCAGTTAAGACTCCAATGTCCAGATGTCACTACGTTTGACCTTTAGACATCGAATAACATGATGAAACTTTGAGAAATCCTCATGCATGCTCCGATTTGATGGAGCATAGGAGAAATCAAGAGATTTAAAGTTTTGCTCTTTTGGTATAGGGTTTAGATTTGGGGATTTCAAATTCTATCAATGAATGGGGAAATACACATGTGGGATTCGCGTCATAGGGAACAGATTGTGTATTGTGAGATTTGAGTTTGTGACCTTGCACCGAATTTTGCAAGGTTTCTTGACTGATGGGCATGGAGGATTTGCGAGAACAAAGAGGAAAAGAGAAAAGAGAGGAAGTCTATCAAAAGAGAAATGAGTAGGGTTTGGGATGTCTCTAAGTTAAGATTGGGAAATGGAACGGGAGCCGTTGAATCTTTTGATAGCTCTGATTTTTTTGATAATTAAAAACTTATAAATTATTTAATGGGGAAAAATCGATGGCCGTTGGATTCTTGTGATCCAAGGGCGGAGATAAACCACAACATCCCTATTAAAAATAACCAAAAAGGGGATTAAATTTGATCTGTTGATAGTATGGATCAACGACTAAGATGATATGCATTTGTTTCATAAGGGAATAGGACGGGCGACCTGGCAAGCTCTGATTGGTTTAAAGGGAATGACAAGGATTTTCAAAGTGTATTGGAGGGGTTATTTGGACTGGGTCAATTTCGGATTAGGCCTATGTATTGGACTAGTTTTAATTTAAATAAAGGCCAATTTGTGTTTAATTAAAGAATTATAATTATAGCCTTTTAACCCCTTTGAAAATAATTTAAATAAACTTAATTATTTTTAAATTATTGTAGTAAAACTATAATTATCAAATATACTACTAATTATTGTAATTAATTATTTGTAAAATACCTTCTTTTTTTTACATTACGACACTAATTTCGAATTCTTAACATAATAGTCTAATTAATTAGAGATTAAGGAGCAATTTGCTAAATTAATTATAAAGCCTATGTGATGTATATAAAAGTTATTTTAATAATCTTAAAATAGTAAGTGCGATATATTTTTATAATACTAAAATTATCAATACTTAATTAATTTTTGTAAAATAGGTACTATTGATTGAAAATATTTTCAAAACATTCATTGCAAATTATTAAGTATAAATAAATTAATTTAAAAGGTACAGTCAAAATTGGCTGTCAACATCACCTACTTGCTTAAATGCAAGGACCAAATAAACCCCCAAAAGGAGGCTAGTTGTTCCACTTATTTTAGAGCCTATAATCAGAGAATACACCCCTGCAAACCCTTAAGTGATTTTCTCTTCTTTTCAAGTTCTAGTTGGAGAAAAACCTAAGAGTTGAAGGACCAAGTTAGGAGCTGAGATCTTCACAAAATATGGTAAGTATACTGACCTCTTTCATCCCTTTTTATGCTGGAAAGGTATAGAAATTTGTTCCATAGTAGTAAGAACTCAGGGGGTAGTAATCGGAAGCCGTGAGTTCGAGTTATTCGGCTTGTAGTGGACCTTTTTGGACTATTTTGTGGGTTGTTTCGTGTTGTTGTTATGTTGTCTTTGTTGCTACTGTTATTATGGAGTTTGGAAGGAGAAGGGGCGTGGAAAAATACCACATAATAGCGGGGTGATGGGCTGGTCGTTACTCGTTACATTTTTGCGTTGTTTGACACTAGTATGGTTGTTGTTTTGTGTATGAAGAGATTGGGGTATTTTGGGCTGTTTTGTGATATTTTGTGATGGATATAAGGTTGAAAATTATTGTATGTATGTGGTTATTGTTGTTTTCTTGTTGTTGTTGATATTATCTAGAATTGGGAGGAAGTAAAGGTTATAGATGAGATGTTTCCCATGTTAATATAAAATATGTTTGTCATTAGTTGTGCGATAGTTGTACCTTTCATAGCTTAATGATAGCATTATTATCGTTGTTGTAGATTAAGGTGTGACGAGACAAGTTAAATTTATTTATTGGACAGATTGTGATAAAGTATGTTAACGCTAAACCATTCCTTTATGTTAGCATGATCCCGTAACTAAATAGTATTCCTGAATTTATGTACATTATCCATATCTCATAAGTTATAGTATTCTCTCTTATCGAGACTTTATATTTAGTTAAGTATTATCTTTCTTCAGTCAAGAGAGCAGAGAGTCTTTAGAAATACAGTATTTTAGTATTTCACCACCAATGAGCTATAATCGATGGGCAGGTTCCTATTGGGCAACCACAGATCAGATGGTAAGTTATATACCGAGCCTAATATGGCCGAGCGCCTATAAGCAAGCCCAAAATGGCCAAGTAGTGAATTAGATACCGATCCTAGTATGGCTGAGCGCCTATGAGCGAGCGTACTACAACTGAGCAGTTACACATACCGAGCCTTATAGGACCGGATAACTATTTTACTTACTATATTGAAAGAGTTGAGTCTGTATCAAAAGGTAAGTATATCTTCAAAATAATCTTTGACTTCCAGTCACTTTCAGTTATTATATTATCAGTTCATTATGTTGCCTTAGATACTCGGTACATTATTTCGTATTGACGTCCCTTTTTAGCGGGGATGCTCCAATTCATACCTGCAGGTTCTGGTAGATATCCCGATAGACCTTCCCAGTAGACAGATCCAGACATCGACTTGATTGGTAAGCTCTATTCCTCGGAATTATCCGGTCTAGTTTTGGAGTCCATTTTGTATATACAGACTTGATGGGTAGGTCGGGACTTTGTCCTGACCATGATGGAGTTTTGTTATCTCTAGAGGCTTGTAGACGAATCTTGTATATTTTGTATGTCTGTATTGTGGCCTTGCCAGCCTTGTGTACATATTTAGTTTGGTATTTCTTGTTGTAGACGTTTATGGCATCCTCGTCATCCTGCACAGTTATGTATATGAGCTTTTGGATATGTTTACCCCTCAGATGAAATACATGGTATTTTTGGAGGATTCAGAATATGGCCTCGTCGGCCTTGATTGGTATTATCAGCTTGCAAGTAGGCCTTCGTCGGCCTAGGTTGACAGCTACCCCTCCATAGTTCACTATTATAGAGTGGTACGCTTTGCCCGAGTATGGAACGGGGTGCCGGCTTTATGGGGCATGACAGCCAAGCGGTACCCAAAGCTCCCTCACCTCGGCTTCAAGTTGAGAAAGAACAAGAGGAATATCCAACTCTTCAATGTGCGGCTCATGGAGGGTGTTAAGGATAGTCTCTAGGACTGCCCAAGCCTGGTTAACGACCACCCTCTTCTATAAATTCATGAAGACCTCTTGAGTAGCCTCCCGATCTAGGTTATTGGCTAAGTCCCTCTCCTTAATCGCTTCCCGTTCAAACCTCTAAATCTCATCATCTAAGCGAGAGCAATCTTCCCTCAGACGCAGCTGCATGTTCGTTTTCAAAGCCAGCTCTTATTTGAGTATCAAAATTCTTTCAGAAGACCTAGACTGCTCAACCTAGAGGGCAACCTCGCTTGCCAAAAACTCTTGCATCCTTTGATCAGCACTCATTTCTAGAGTATTCCTCCGTATTTGGAAGGCCTCCTTCACAACCCTAGGCTCGTCTATATCCTTTTGTAGCTTCTCGTTTTCAACCTTCAGCAGCTTATCATACCTAACCACCTCCCTGACCATGGCCATTTTAAACTGAACCATCTTCAAGGCCCCCGAGGAGGCAGCAGCAAGCTGCTTTGAAAGGATGGAGAAGAAAAGAGGAATGAGAAGAATAACCCCAATAGTGCGAGTACAAAAAGAAAAAAATCCATAAGATATTCTACCTTGGTGGCTTTATGGGTTTTCAGCATTACAAATACCGTGAATTACATAGAATCTATCTGATCCCATTAATATTGATTCAGCAACTTGGGGAGTTGCACAACCACGGGCACGAGATATGTGAAAACATCGGCACCACCGGGCAAGGAAGGACTGATGACCCTCTGATCGTCAATGGTGGGGCATGGTGATGAGCGGAGCTTGAACTGGCATTTCTGAAGGATCCCCCAAGCGCTCTCTCTCATCTATGGGCTGATATGGATGGGAAGGTTGGCCTTCCGGACATCGGGGGGCGCGGGAATCCTTTCAACCTCAATTTAGCCGTTGCCCAATTATTAATCCCTCTTCTTGGATCAACTGCACTCTCTCCTCGGGCCTTAAGGCTACTGGATAAGGGACTTCTTCGTCAGATTCAACCGTGATAGACTCGGATGGGGGTCGACCTTTCTTTCTCAACCCTATTATGAGCCATCCTTTTCTTGGAGACTCACGTCCTTTGGGAGATGACGGGGAGGGAAAGTGCTGAAGAAGGGCTGGTATCGTCGTCTCGCGACATTACAGGTAGTAGCTCTCAAAGCATCCTAGTAGCGTTGGCCACGGAGGGAAGACCTGTTGGGCCAGTAGTAGAAGAGGGACTCTCTTCTCAAGTCTTACCTCTGTAAGTATATCATAGGTAGTAGCAAGAAGAGAAAAGTGATAATTTCAACCCAAACAGAAATTTGATAGGAAGAGAAGACGGTTACCGTGATACAGCGCTCGGATACTGCCGAGTACAGCGACAATGGATTTCCAAGTCCTCAAGAAGTTGTTTGAGATTAGTAGGATCTTGGACACCCAATCCTCGATGTCAGGAACCCTTTAAACAGATATCACGACACCTGCAAAGTTCAAAAAGAAGAGAAATGAAGGCCAGTAATGATTCAGACCAAAATAAACGAAGTGATTCATGCACTTACGATTATTGTTCCATTTCTCTAGAAACCGAACTTTGTCATTTGTATAAAGAAGCTTGGTTGGCATGACCAAGTACCTTTCGGACTACCGATGATTAAAGTCGTCCCTGTAGTCCAAAATGAGGGCCTTTGAACGCCGGTATGTCTTGTTAATTACTCCCCCTCGATAAATAATATAGATGAAGCAAGTGTTGATAAGTTAAAACTACACTGTCTTTTGGGCCAGGTGTTGGAGACATATAATAAGCCTTCAAATCTAAGGGCTAATTTGTGCCAAGAACAATTTATACCGGATACATAATTCGTCTATCATATCGTCAATGGGAAGGGTAAATCCTATGGAAAAAGGGTACGTGGTTATAAATGAGTATCTAGAAGGATGGTTGGTCAACATTTTGCTGTCGCGGGAGAGATCGAGGACTACGTCCATCCGGTCCTCCTACCCATAATCTTTTTGAGCAAGAGAAATGATTTCGTTGGTGATAAGAATGGGGTTGTAAAAAACCGGAGCATTTCGATCCCTTGTTGACTTTTGCTTAACGTTAAAAGTCATTGTCTTTTTTAGCTCCTTAGGTACGATGTCAGAAACCGTCCTCTCTGGCTGAGAGGCTAAATCTACCTTTTTGGTAGTTCTCCTCCTATTTAGCGAAGGAAGGGTGGTGCACACCACTGTGTTTTCTATATCGACATGGTGCAAAGCTTCCTCTCGTGCATCGAAAGGAGAAATAAAAGATGACTGGTTTAGGGAACAATGATGTGAGAATCCATTTGGTGAAAATAAGACTTGATTTTATGGAAAAGGTATTTGAGCTGTTAAGAGAAAGATAATCGAGATTTAGAAGAAATTTCAAAACAGAAGACCAAAAGGGATGAGAGGATGAGCAATGAACCCTACTCTCATTTTATACATCCCAAAATAGCAAACACGATTGGGTACGACCATGTGTCAGTTGCATTAAATAGGCACGACGTCAAACTTCAAAATACTTGAAAGCTGATAGAATGGCGTGCCTTTTCAAGTTATCCTTCGCTAGCAACGACAAATCTGACCCGAAAGCTGCAAACACCGAACACATATTCCGGTAGCTATGCAGAGTTAGTGTTGTACGAGCAACACGTGCCACCCTACGTGTATGATTTCTTGAGGACTATGATGAAATTCTCTGAGGATCGGGGAGACACGGTTAATGTAGTTCGGAATCATAATTTTTCATAACAAGATTAAAGAAAAAAGTACTTTTCATTAAAGCGAGGTATATTACGATATTGAGGTACAACCTCATATGAAGCAAGCAAAAAAGGATAAAGAGAACACAACTTGATCAACTGGATAGCGCCTTAAAACTCCTTCATGGTAGAACCACGCCCTCAATGGTACCCACCTGGAGAATATGGGTTCGTCCCAAGGGATCGAAGGGCAGGGGCATGAACTCGAAGGTCCTTTACCGCCTTCTTCTGAAGGACCAGCAAATCCTTTATCCCACGGGAATCCCCCTTCATAAGATACCACATTGAGATCAAATTCAGCTTACTCCATGACTTTCCTTGTCTTCTTTATCTCATCTTCTAGATTAGGAATCCCAGTGTGAACATCCTCCAATATGGATAACTTGTACTTAAAGTAAATGAAGTTTTGCACCAAATCCAATTGCAGTTTCAACTTGCCAAGTTCTCGGGCCACGTTGTACCTCTCACCCTATAGCTAGCCACCTTGTTCGGTTGGGCATCAGTAGAGTCCTTCCACGAACCAAGGCTTTCTCGAGGTGCGACACATGCAGCTTGGCCTGAACCAAGTCATAGGACAGAGTGGATTTCTCTTCAGTCAATTGGTTTATCCGTACTTCCTTCTCATCCAATAAAGCTCCCAACTTCTCAGCCTCCATCTTCAACTCCTCTAGCATGTGCTTGTTCATGTGGGCCAACAGCTCATAAGTTTTCTTATCCGAAAGTGCCACTTCACAATGAGCTTCCTATTCTTTGGCATGCAGTCTCAATCTCTCTATTGATCTTTCATAGAAAAGAAACCTTTTTTGATTAGGGTCAAAATCAAAGTTGCCTGTGCAAAATGAACTTAAATGTATAAGCAAAGAAAGTAGCAAGAACAAGGAAATGGAAATTAGAAGCATTGCCCGGAGGGTACAGTGAAGTATGTCATCAACTAGTACAGTTCTGGATTGAGAAGACAACTCCTCCCTCTCCAAGAGGATTATCAATCCTTCCAACCATACCTTCCCCACTCCGGAACGGTTCAGGACGTTGACTCCCACTGACACATTAATCAAAATCGGGCGAACGTCGGTGCTCATCAAAAAGCTCATAGCGAGGGGCGTGGAACAGAAGGATGCAATAGATAAAGACAGGAAGGTCTCGTCGATAACTTACCCTTTGGCCTCCTGAAGCCTCTTCCACTGGTTCAGAGCCAAGGGACTTTGATCGCCCATACTCCAACGCAATGGGGGTGTTATCTCGAGGGCATTCATAGATAGTTCTAGGAAAACTACGGACACCGTCAGGACCTATCATGAAATTTCACCTTGATATTTTTGGTGGAAGACCCTCAAGCATGGAAACCAAAGTGTTCACTCTTCTTTTCAATGCATAAAATTGTCTGACCCTTTCGCGAGCAGAATCAACGGAGGTAGGAAGCCTTATCAACACTTGTAGACCGATATATATATATTCCCCAACTAGGAATGATATTATTTAAAACCCTGTTGACATTATTTTCTTTAACTCTTGTCTCTCTTAATCCACCAAGTTTTATATTCTTTATTTGTAAGTATTGTCGAATCTCTTTTCGCTTGTACCTCTTATTCATCCCTCTCACATTCCAAAATAACCAGGTTATATTTGGGTATTAGAACCCCCCCCCCCGTCCATAGGTAGGTTTGTGATCTCACATGTCCCCTTAGTCAATGCCTCTAAGCCACTCTTAGTTTGTATGGGGGATAACACTAGAAAATTACTTAGATTGAAGTCATGATGTTGCTCTGCTGCTTTGCCCTTTGATTGTTGAGTTGGCCTAGCATTGTGTTGTATCATCTTATTTTGTTGCTTCTGCAAATCATTAGTACTTATAGTGACTTTTTTCTAGGCTTGTTGTTGCACTCCTTGGGTAGACATAGGTTGAGTAGTCTCTTCATTTCTATTAATTGGTCCCTTGTATCTCCACTCCTGGGTGACCTGTTTTGTCTCCCTTCCTCTTTTTTGTTGATTCACTTGCTGATTTCCATGCCTAGCTTGAGGATTGCATCTATGTCCAACAACAAGACATGTATCACAAAACACATGCTTCCAATCCTAGGTGACACTCTGTTGAAAAACCTTTCAGCTTGGATCCATGACTGCTATCTCAATAGGTAATGCCTTAGTAACATTCACCTCAATTAACATCCTAGCATATTAAATCCGGCTCTGTTTAGTAGTACATTCATCATCAAAAAATGGTTTTACCACAACACTAGCTATCCTACTTAAGGATACTTCCCCCTAACAGCTCATCGGCAACTTAGAAAACTTTACCCACAGGGGAATTTCAGTTGGGAATTCCACATTGAAATCAAAATATGCAGTCCATGGCTTCAAAATAATAGGTTTATTATTTATGGTATATGTGTCTGCATAGAATATCTCATTTTTGTCTGCCAACGTTTGGAACTTGATGACATAGTAACCTTCATCGTGCAAGAATAACTCAGGTTCATCAGTACTTGCCTAATTTAACGCGATGTACCCCTTTATAGCATTATATCACGGCATCTCCCCAATTATGTAAACAATTAGGGCACACTTCTATTTCTCAGTTTCCTGTTCAACCTCATCTATGTCTAATTGAACAACAGGTTTCCCATACACAATTTGGGAAGGGATATAGGTCAAGGGCATACCATTTGCTGCAGATCTGTTCTTCTAGAACAGGTTAGTCCAAAGCATTTCCGGCCGCGTGTTCGTTGAAACTTTATCCATAGTGGCTGGTTTCAACGGCATAAAAGACATGTTTTGAAAAGATGGGGATTGGGGCTATTAATCCGGAAAAATGAGATTGGAAGACTAGGTTGTCGATTTGCCTCCTCTGTTGAACAAGGGATATGTGGGCTATTTGTATGTGCAATTGGAGCAGGGGAACTAAAATCTAGTTTCTTCATAGCTCCAGTAATACTGGACAATGATCCAATTTACTTCGGCGAAATCCCAATTTCTACCGAATTCAGAGTCTCTTGTGCTTGACCCGATGTGGAAAGTACTTGGCCCCTGTTGATATCAGCTGGTATACGAGGTCCAACAGAGCTTCCAAACGTAGCAATTGGTAGTATTCTGGGCTAGCCACGCCCTGTTCCTTTCCCTCTCGCCATGGATCACGATGGCGTATGTTTAGCTAACATGCGCCTAGAGAGCAGAGAGCGGGTTTGTCATATTGCTAGCTAGTTTGTTCTAATAGATAGTCTTGTAAATTTTAAAACCCATTTTCATGTATGAAAGAGAAGTTAATTCATTTCATGATAACTCACATTTAAAATTAAGGAATTGTAATCTCACAATGTAAAGAATGAATTGGGATAGCTACTATTGCACCTTGTCTTCTAAAGTTCCCAAGTATTAATAATTGGGATAATATTAATTCAAAAGATCGAAGAAAGGGTTCCAAGGGAAAATTGACATGCTTCCACAATACCATCGATGGAAGAATAAGGAAGCTAAGCATTCAGCAAATCATGAATGATGATGAGTTTTGGCTTCTGGATGAACAAGATATAGCTAATGCTAGAATCAAGCACTTTCTTCAAGATCTCTTTTGTTCAGATGAAGGAGTATTAGATCTTAATAATTCCTCTGGTACTTAAGCAGGATAATAACTTTCCTCAACCTTATCCACTATGCAATAGATCATAGATGATGTATGTACATTGATCCAGATGTGCAATGTCACTAGCAAAATCATATCCAATCTCATCTATTCCAAACTATTTTATTATTTCAAAGCTTATTTCTCAAAACCAAAGTGGATTCATTAAAGGAAAATGATTTTTGAAAGAATTATCCTAGTCCAGGAGATTATTAATTATATGGGAAAACCTAATAAGTGACACAACATGGTTATCAAATTAGACATGACAAAAGTTTATGATAAGGTCTCTTCTCCCTATGTAAAGTTCTGAAATGATTGGGCTTTAATGACTAGTGGGTCACCTTGTATATAGATTCATATCTGATAATTGGTACTCTCCGGTCATTAATGATGTCATGTGTTGGTTTCATTAAATTTGAAAATAGTCTCAAATAGGGAGACCCTATCTCTCTGCCTTTTCTATTCTAATAAGTGTTGAACTCCTCTCTTATGCTCAATAATCTGTATAATGATATTAATTACAAAAAATTTTATAAGAACAAGAGAGTTCCTAAGGTTAATTTCCTTTGATTTGCAGATGATGTTATCATAGAAAATCTTTAAAATGATCATGAGAGTTTGGGGGCATATGAAGAAGCCTATGGACAATAAATCAATAAGCAAAAAATTAGCACCATCATTCTTCACCCCAATAGCATCTCAAAGAGGATAGATAGACTCTTTTCAATTATTAAAGTTCAAGAATATCGAAATGGCTTCACAAAAAATCAACTCCAGATCAACTTCCATTAAGGTTGCTAATTCCAAGTTCTATGCTAATGTGGAAAGTATACTTGATGTTACCTTTGAAAGCTTTGAGTCACTTATAAGGAGAAAAGCAAGCTCTTCAGGACAACAAGCACTTCAAGGAGTGAGATCTTATGTAAGCACGATCAAAAAGGAAACAATGTCGCCAAAGTGATTGAAAAGGTTCTTGCCCAACTTAGTTTGTCTAAGTCCAAAAAATCATTCATGCAAGACGATGATGATGACTTGAGCGCTGGATCTACTATAGCCTCCAATAATGCGACCTCTGAGCTCTATCCTATTAATGACCTATATCATTCTTCATCCCCTATGTCGATCATGCAAGAAATGGTTATTGAAGCTTTTACCATAGAAAAACAACTTACAAATTTGACGAAAGCAATTGAAGGCTTATCAAAGCGCATGCATGATCAAGATGCTAAACTTTCCAAGTTAACAAATAAATTGGATAGCATGGTAGAAAGAGAATTCACACAAATACCTTTAAATTTTCAAAGGTCACAAGAAAAAGGAGACTCGTCAGAAAAGCAAGCAACGACAGCCAAGGAGATCCAAGTCTATGTCGAAGGTCTGATTCCCATTGAGAAATTAAATGACTTCATCATGGAGGCTATCAAAGATAAGCCTGATTCATTGTCTAAATTATCTGTCACATATGCAAAGCCGTATACGCAAAGAATCGATAACTTGAAGATGCATGTTGGTTATCAACCTCCTAAATTGCAACAATTCGACGGCAAGGGAAATCCAAAACAACATGTAGCGCACTTTGTTGAAACTTGGAACAATGCTGGAACGTACGGTGATTATCTAATCAAACAAATTGTTTGTTCTCTCAAAGATAATGCATTCAATTGGTACACACATCTCGAACCTGATTAAATCGATTATTGGGAGCAGCTAGAGCAAGAGTTTCTCAATCATTTCTATAGCACAAGACGCATCGTAAGCATATTCAAACTTATAAACACTCATCAAGGAAATGATGAGCCAGTTATTGACTTCATCAACTATTGGAGGTGCTTAATCCTGAACTGTTGTAACGATCCGACCGATCGTTTTAAGCTCTAGCACATCATTCAGTGGTTTGAGTCCTTGAGTAGCTTCACTTCAGGTATTATGACTTGCACGTGTGGTCGGAATAGAATTTCGGGATGTTCGGGGTTGTTTCGAAAGGAAAATTCTCATTTTGGAAGCTTAAGTTGGAAGAATTGACTAAGGTTTTTCTTTTGAGTAAATGGCCTTAGAATCGAGATTTGAAGGTTTCAACATAGTCGTATGATAATTTTAGACTTGGGCGTATGTCCGGATCGGATTTTGGATGACCCAGGAGCGTTTTAACTCTTATTGTGGAAAGATGGCATTTTGGAAGAGTTTCATAAATTTGGGTTGAAGTGTATTTTTAATGTTATCGATGTTCGTTTGGGATTCAGAGCCTGGCAATAGCTCCGTATGGTGATTCTGGTTTTAGGGACGCGTCAGGATGTTGATTTGGAAGTCCGTAGGTCATTTCGGTGTCGATTGGCGAAAGTTGGAAATCTGGATGATTTTAAGAAGTTTGACCGGAAGTGGACTTTTTGATATGGGGGTCGGATTTCAATTCCGGAACTGGGAGCAGGTCCATAATGTTGATTATGGTTTGTGTGCAAAATTTAAGGTCTATCGGACTTGATTCGATACATTTTGGCACAATATATAGAATTTGGGAATTTGGAAATTTATAAGTTTGATTCGAGTCACGATTCATAATGTTTTATGTTGTTTGACATAATTTAAGGCTTTGACTAAGTTCGTATTGTATTTTGGGATGTGTTGTTATATTTGGTTAAGGTCCCGAGGGCCTCGGGTGGATTCCGAGAGGTCAACGGATCGAGTTTGGACTTGGAAGAAAGGCTAACGCAGCTGTCTTCTGGTGTAACCGCACCTACGAGGTATTGGCCGCACATGCAGAGCCGCAGAAGCGGCCAAGAGGGACGCTGATGCGGATTTCGTTGGACAGTGCTGAAACTACAGATGCGGCAATCTCGCCGCAGAAGTGGGAACGCACCTGCGAAGTTGGCAGCGCAGATGCGTGGGCACAAATGCGCATGAGGGCCACAGAAGCGACCAGCGACCTTGGCTTGGTTTCTAGCAGGTGCAAGACTTGGAGCCGCAGAAGCGGCTGTCACAGAAGCGACCTTCTCACCGCAGAAGCGAAATTTATGCTGGGCAGTGAGGCTTCTTTAAAATGGAGGTTTGGCCCCTTTTCATCTCATTTCGTCCATGGGAGCCAATTTTGGAGCACTTTTGGAGTGCCATCTTCATCAACTATAATGGGGTAAGTGAGTTTTTTACATTATGAGTTAAATACATGGTCTTTATGTGGATTCAAGCATGAATATTGGTAGAAAATGTGAGATTTTGAAAGAAACCTAGAAATTTGTATTTTTGGATTTTTATCACGAACGTTTACGTGGAATTTGGAATAAATCATATATTTGAGTTCGTGGTGTTATGGGTAAAGTTTATCTTCGAAAAGTTTTGGAATCCGGACACGTGGGCCCGAGGGTTAATATTTATCGACTTTTCGAGCGGAGTTGGGAATTGTTTAAAATGATTAATTATGGGAATGAGAATATATTTTGATTCGTTTGCACAATTGTTTGAATAGTTTTGGATCAATGGGCATCGGTATGCAATGTTTGAGAGGCTTCGGAGCCGGTTATGGAACTTCGGAGCAAGGTAAGTCTTTTGTCTAACTCTATGAGGGGGAAACTACCCCTAGGTGATGTAATTGTTATGTGTTACTTATTGCGGGGGCTACATACACACAAGGTGACGAGAGTCAGTACATAGTTAAATTCATGCTATTGTCCGGGTAGACTTAGGTTCACACCATGCTATAATTGTATTATAGGGGTTATTTTGCTCGTTTAATTCGTTTATTTTGCAATAGGACTTGAGGTCGGACATGCGTAGAATGACAAACTTGCTTTTGTAGAGATATGACGGGCTTCATGAGTAGCCATGGAATAATTATACTCCTTATACGAATTTCTTCCGCGCTATGTGTTTTCAATGAAAGGTTTTCCTTATAAATTTAAAACTCACACGTCTATTCATGAGTGGGGTCAATGACCTATTAAAGCTTCTTATTCTAATGGGATCGGGTAGTTCACCTCGGCAGGATTATGTACCACACTCTCATGGGAGCGGTCCATTCGCCTCGGCAATATAATAGATGCATCTATGGTTCGTGTCGTTCGACCCTCGGCAGTGCACATATTATGATGGGATCGGGTCGTACGCCTCGGCATTTCTGTAAAATACTCTCATGGAATTGTGCATAATAATTGACAAGAAGTCAGTGTATCTATGAGTCTTCCCGATTTGAATCATGATGACCTATCTGGTGGGGTCCATTATATATTTATGCTCTGTTTGAGGAGGTGATTGCTAATTGAGAGCTTGAGCCTATCGTAGAGAGGAGGATCGTATCACGTATTTACAATTGTTTATTTTGTTTGTTTACTCTGCCCTATATTTGTTTACTTCTTATTATAACTGTCTTATTGGACCACTAGTAAGTGTCGATGTCGACCTCTCATCACTATTTCTCTGGGGTTAGTCTAGATACTTACCGGGTATGCTTTGATTTACATACTCATGCTACACTTGTTGCACATTTTTGTGCAGGTACATATATGTCTTTGGGCGCAGAGACGCGGATGTTGCGGGGACTTACCGTGAGCTACATTTTATGTTACGATCCGTAGTCTGCAGAGTCCATCGGAGCTATTTATATTATCCTGTCTAATTTGTATTCCAGATAAATTTTGTATTTTATTACATTTTTCCTAAGGGTGGTTCATCAGTGTAATTCACATAAATATCATCATTTACCCTATAAGTTATATTTCATACTATTTAATTAAATGAGAATTTTCATTTCAAAATACTAAAATGAGTAATTAGGTTTCATTCACCGTTGGCTTGCCTGACGGCAGTGTTAGGCACCATCACGACCTTTAGTGGATTTTAGGCCATGACAACTTGGTATCAGAGCATTAGGTTCACTTGGGTCTCACGAGTCATGAGCAATTCTAGTAGAGTCTTGCGGATCAGTACGGAGATGTCTATACTTATCTTCGAGAGGCTACAAGGCTGTTAGGAGCACTTCCCTTCTTGATTCCTCATCGTGCGATTTGATTCCTTCGAGGCTTATGCCTTATTTCCTTCCTATTCATTCTTGTACGGTGTTGATAACTCGTGTCAATTGGGCATCGAGGAGTTGCAGTGGTACTACAGACGTGGAGCAGGATGTTTCCCCTTACGTATTCAAGCAAGTTATTATTATCTTCTTGCGGAAGGATGTTCTATCATTTCAGCCCAGTAGCTGCATTTTCGACAGGATTGAGGCTACGCGCAGATTGCTATAATGTTCAGACGTTGTTATCACACAGTGTTGGTGTAATAGTGTGGTGTTTGTTTATGTGTCGAGGTAGTGAATAACTTGAAAGGAGGATTTCTCAGCGCATGATTTAGAGGTTCATCGTTTATTTCCAGCAAAGGAAAGGCAATCGGACTATGAATGTTCAGGTTTAGGTTGATGAAGTAACGAGACTTGGTATTTTCGATCGTGGTGGAATCTTCTTTTGTGATGTGGTGTCGTTGTCCTTATTTGAATGCATTAAGTTCGCCGGTGTTATGGTCTTCTTCAATTTTTCCTTCGGGGTAGGGCATTTGAAATGGTTCCTGAGAAGCAGTTGTCGGGGATGGCGGTTTGTAGCGGTTTCGGAAATTGAATTGGTGTTTCTAATGTTGATGGCTCGGGAAAGATGATCTTCAAGGAGGCTTAGAGTTGGAAGAAATTTATTAGTTCAGGTGCTACAGAGATGGATTTTGATCTGATGCAACATTTGGGTAGCAAAGAATGAGGAAGGACATGTGGGAGGTTTCTTGCGGTGGTTGAATTACTAGCAGGTCAAAGTATGAAGAGCGGAAGTCGAGAAGCTGCTTAAAGGAGAGGGTTTAACCAAAGTGAGAGAGTAGCAGAATAGCATATGGGTTATGTGGTAGGGTAGCCACACGCCTTGAGGAAAGTTTAGAGCAATTTGGGAATTCATGGTAGACATTGACTAGGTCCATAGATTTTATTTGGATGCAACATGACTTCGAGTTTGGAATGTATTATTGTACTTTCAGTTGATGTCAATGGGGAAGGAGGAATCTTGGTGGGTTCCAGGGTATGTAATTGTATCTTCAAGCTAAGTCGGGGAGCCCCACCGTCTATGATTAGATTGCGTGGTTGTCCAGTTATGCGGTTTCTGATTATCCCTGTATTGGTGGATTATTATGACTAAGAAAACAAAACATCAGTGGTGATTCGAGCAAAGGATTTGAGGAATGTGTGCTATATTTGGCCTTATCGATTCATACTCAGGATTTGAGAAGTTGCTCAGGATTTGAGGAATGTGGTCTTGTGATATAGGTCACTCGGGACGAGTGCAGATTTTGTTCATTACGTTTGAATGGAGATATTATTATTTATAAGGCATGTCGAGAACAAATTGGAAGAAGTTGGGTAGGTTAATAATGGTTGAATCAGTTTAATCATGGCATCGTGAAGTTATACATGTAGTGTGGTTGTACACTTGGGCTTGAGCGCCACCACAACTTGGTTGATTTGGGAGGTATTTAATTCAAATGGCTTTATTGTGTAAATGGATTCCGAAAGAGTTATGGCGATCTAGATCACGACTTGAGGTTTGTATTTTCTGCAGTTTGAGAATTCAGTTGCGTGTTGCGTTGGTATTTCTAAAATAAGCTGAGTGAAAGGTTTTCTAGCCAAGGAAGTGTTTATTTTAATAGTAGTTCTGGAGTTATGATGAGTTCTGGTAATCTTGTATAGCGGTATGATAGGTTTAGTGAGCGGCATGGGGAGTGGAAGCTGAAGGTCACGGTTACCGTTCGGTGTTGATAGAATGTTACAAGCTCGGATGAGCAGGAGTGAATTTAGATGTTCAGAGTAAGCTGACATTTACTGTAGAGTCACCTGAGAACGGTGTTCTGTGGAAGAGGCTTTGTGTATTGACTTGCGGATTTTTGATTCATTTTACAGAATTTGAACGGTTGGTGGTATAGATGTACGGACCTTATTACATGAGCGGAAGGTCGTGGGTGCGTACCCCACGGGAGATTTGTATAAGTGTAACATGTTGGTCACTTGATTGTTACATATTGAAACCAAGTATGGAGGTTATGGTAATATCGCAAATATAAGAGTTGATGCCTGCGAGGTGTTCTATTTCTTGGGTGTAGACCGTGTGAGTTTGTTCCGAATTTGATGGTTGTTCTTATGTGTCATGAATAGGTCATCGTGGGTCCTTGAAAGGTTATTTGCCCAACATGATATGATTAGAATCGGCTTGAGGTCCGTTGATGGGTCTAAATATAGATGTGTGCTCTACACCAGGCCGGGTGGGTTCATTCAGCATAGCATTTCTTATGGAGAAGTCTTCGAACATGGGATGTTATTTCCGTCGTCAGCTATTCCAAATAACCCTCTACTGTGCCATTTGGGTTGTGAGACGGCTTGATTATTCACACGTGTGATGTGGTCCCGTGTAGCTTGTGATATTATATGAACAGGATGGATCTCGAGATACAGGTCATTCATCGCACCTTAGTTGTGCTTGGGTTTTGTAGCGTATGGCGCTATCCGTCTCCCCAGGGTTGTACTTTTGCACTTGGTGTGCTCGTGGTCGATATTCGGGTATTTCGTAGGTATGAGCATTTTGGCTTGATGGGTACTTCCTCACTTATTGTCATGTGTGGATCGTGTGGCACGCCGCCACAGGTATGTTATTTGGATCGGGTTGCACGCCGCAATGGTATTATGTTTGGATCGGGTTGAACGCCGCAACGGTATCATCTGTGGATTGGGTTGCACGCCGCAACAGTGAGATGTTGAGTACGGTTCCATATATTTATTCTTGTGTATTTGTTTTCCATTCTCTGAGAAGGGTTCATAGTGTCTATTCGACTTTCTATTTCGTTGCGCTCGATGGGAAGTTCCTTTCCAGAGTGCATTTTTCCTTATGTATCACATTCGAGTTGGTATCTTGCCGGTGCATTGTGGGCGTCATATAAGATTTTGAGCAATGTTTGAGATGGCTTATTGCCTGAGCAACTTGTACTGGGTGAGACGAGGTTATTGGACCTGGGATCAGTGCAATCAGATTTATATAAGGTACATTAAAGAGAAGATATTGTTGTTCAGTTCAAAATGAGGTAATGACTCTTGTTAGGAGTGGAGACCCCATAATTTATGGTTTGGGTAGGTGGCTATGAGTTCCTGCGCATCTCTTTCATCGTTGCAGTATTGTGAGGATTGAGACCGGGTTTATACGTGTTATGAGGTATACCACGGGCATCGAGTCGGTGAATTTGCAGTTGTTGTGCTTGGAAAGGGATTACCATGGGCAAAAGAGTTATGCGGTGCATTGTGGGGTATCAGCATGGGTACTTGATCATGTGCTGGTTCAGCGTGTGTAGATTGATACGGTGTTCATATGTTAGAATCGGGTATCGGGGAGAATTTTGAATGTTGGAATTTAGTTCTAAAGCTTCTTAGCTAAGGTAGCGGGAAGGATTTTCAGTCTGGCTCAAGCAAAGGTGCTCGCATGGGTTGTGGTGGCACGAGTAGGTGCACGAGGGTTAAACAATGATTTTGGACAACACCGGAGCAGTTTTTAGGGCGTTCGGGGATGAACGCATGTTTACGTGAGAGAGAATGTAACGACCTGACCGGTCGTTTTGAGCTCTAGCATGTCATTCAGCGGTATGAGTCCTTGAGTAGCTTCACTTCAGGGATTATGACTTGCACGTGTGGTCGAAATTGAATTTCGGGAAGTTCAAAGTTGATTCGGAATGAAGATTCTCATTTCAGAAGCTTAAGTTGGAAGAATTGATTAAGGTTTAACTTTTGAGTAAACAACCTCAGAATCGGTAGTTGAATGTTCCAACAGGTTCATATGATGATTTTGGACTTGGGCGTATGTCCGGATAGGGTTTTGGATGACCCGGGAGCGTTTCAGCGCTTATTGTGGAAAGTTGACATTTTGGAAGAGTTTCATAAATTTGGGTTGAAGTGTATTTTAATGTTATCGATGTCCCTTTACTATTTCGAGCCTGGGAATAGCTCCGTATGGTGATTCTTATTTTAGGGGCGCGTTCGGATGTTGATTTGGAGGTCCATAGATCATTTCAGCGTCAATTGGCAAAAGCTTGAAATTTGGATGATTTTGACAAGTTTGATCGGGAGTGAAATTTTTTATAGCGGGGTCGGATTCCGATTCCGGAAGTAGGAGCAGGTCCGTAATGTCAATTATGGCGTGTGTGCAAAAATTGAGGTCAATCGGACTTGATTCGATATGTTTTGGCACAAGATATAGAATTTGAAAATTTATAAGTTTGATTTGAGGCGCGATTCATGATTTTTATGTTGTTTGACGTAATTTAAGGCTTCGACTAAGTTCGTATTGTATTTTGGGACGTGTTGGTATGTTTGGTTAAGATCATGCGGGCCTCGGGTGGTTTCCAGGAGGTCAACGCATAGAGTTTGGACTTGGAAGAAAGGCTGACGCAGTTGTCTTCTGGTGTAACCGCACCTGCGAGGTTTTTGCCGCATGTGCGGAGCCACAAAAGCGACCAAGAGGGACGTTGGTGCGGATTTTTTTGGTATGCCATCTTCATCAACTATAATGGGGTAAGTGATTTCTTTACATTATGAGTTAAATACATGGTTTTTATGAGGATTCAAGCATGAAAATCGGTAGAAATTGTGAGATTTTGAAAGAAACCTAGAAATTGGTATTTTTGGATTTTTACCACGAAATTGAACATGGAATTTGGAATAAATCATATATTTGAGTTCGTGGTGTTATGGGTAAAGGTTCTCTTTGAATATTTTTGGAATCCAGGCACGTGGGCTCGAGGGTTAATTTTTATCGACTTTTCAAGTAGAGTTGGGAATTGTTTAAAATGATTAATTATGGGTATGAGAATATATTTTGATTGGTTTGTACAATTGTTTGAATAGTATTGGATCGACATGCATCGATATGCAGTGTTTGAGAGACTTCGCAGCCGGTTATGGAACTTTAGAGCAAGATAAGTCTTATGTCTAACTCTGTGAGGGGAAAACTACCCCTAGGTGATGTAATTGTTATGTGTTACTTCTTGCGGGGGCTACGTACGCACAAGGTGGCGAAAGTCCGTACGTAGCTAAATCCATGCTATTGTCCGGGTAGACTTAGGTTCACACCATGCTATAATTGTACAATATGGGTTATTTTTCTCTTTTAATTCCTTTATTTCGCATTACGACTTGAGATCGGACTTGTGTAGAGTGATAGACTTTCTTTAGTAGAGATTTGATGGGCTTCATAACTAGCCGTGGAATAATTGTACTCCTTATACGAATTTCTTCCGCGCTATGAGTTAGCAATGTAAGGTTTTACTTAAAACATTATAACTCACACGTCTATTCGTGAGTGGCATCAATGAACCATTAAAGCTTCTTATTCTAATGGGATCGGGTCATTCTCCTCGGCAGGATTATGTACCACACTCTCATGCGAGCGGGCCATTCGCCTCGACAGTATGATAGATGCATTTATGGTTCGTGTCGTTCGACCCTCGACAGTGCATAGATTATGATGGGATAGGGTCGTACGCCTCGGCATTTCTGTAATATACTCTCATGGAATCATGCGTAATAATTGACAAGAAGTCTGTGTATCTATGAGTATTCCTGATTTGAATCATGATGACCTATCTGGTGAGTTCCATTATATATTTATGCTCTGATTGAGGAGGTGATTGCTAATTGAGAGCTTGAGCCTATCGTAGAGAGGAGGATCGTATCACGGATTTACACTTGTTTATTTCGTTTGTTTACTCTGCCCCATATCTGTTTACTTCTTATTATAACTGTCTTATTGGACCACTAGTAATTGTCGATGTCGACCCCTCGTCACTACTTCTCTGGGGTTAGGCTAGATACCTACTGGGCACGCGTTGATTTACGTACTCATGCTACACTTTCTATACATTTTTGTGCAGGTACATATATGTCTGGTGGTCTTTTGGGCACAAAAACGCGGATGTTGCGGTGACTTACCGTGAGCTGTATTTCATGTTATGATCCGCAGCATATAGAGTCTCCATCAAAGTTATTTATATTATCCTGTCTAATTTGTATTCCAGACATATGTTGAATTTTATTACGTTTCCTAGTAGAAACTTATGCACTTGTGACACCGGGTTTTGGGGGTTCCTAAGGATGGTTCATCATTGTAATTCGTGTAAATATCATCATTTACCCTGTAAGTTCTATTTTATACAATTTAATTAAATGAGAATTTTCATTTCAAAATACGAAAATGAGTAATTAGGTTAATCATTCACCGTTGGCTTGCCTGACGGCGGTGTTAGGCGCCATCACGACCTTTAGTGGTTTTTGGGTCGTGACAACTGCAAATATTGCCTTAGCAAAACTTCTAGCATCGAGATGTGCATTCAAGGCATGCACTGGAGTATTCGCAATATCTTACAAGGCATAAAGCCCAAAACATTTGAAGAACTAACAACTCGTGCACTTAATATGGAATTGATTATAGCTATAAGTGGATATCAGAGGTTTCCTGGCTTTGAGCCTCCTTATGAAATAGAAGCAGAGGATGCTAAGAATGGGGGCAAGTATTTATCTGAAGATGAAACTGAAGAGTCCATGCATGTTGCAATGATCCTTGACGCATGAGCCTAAATTGCAAGTCGTAATGCTCCTTAACGCATAAGCCTAAACTGCAAGTTATAATGCTCCTCAACGCACGAGCCTAAACTACAAGTTATGATGCTCCTCATTGCACGAGCCTAAACTGCAAGTTTATGATGCTCCTCAACGCACGAGCCTAAACTATAAGTTATGACGCTCCTGGACGTACGAGCCTAAACTGCATGTCATGAAGCTCTTCAAATTTGAGAAAACTTTTCAGGTTGCAAAGCTCCTCAAAATGTGAGCTTAGATTGCAAATCTCTACGCTCCTTAATGTAAGAGCATAAACTGCATGTTACTCCTAGACCGCAAGAGTATAAAATGTGTACGGCCCAAAAATAAAGTCCTCTAGGTTGAAAACCTCGAAAGAGATGGCCTAGGCAAAAGTTAGGACGTAAAAACAAAAGTCCCCTAGGTTGAAAACCTCAAAAGAGGCGGCCTACGCAAAAGTTAGAACATAAAAATAAACAAAAAACTCACTCATTCTGAAATACGATATGACTTTATCCTCTTCATTGAGGTACGTAGGCAGCTTAGAGTTATATCTAAGTTCAGTCGCATAAGTTCAAACGATACATATTTCCCCAATCGTTCTCCAAATGAAGTATGATGGAAGTAATTCATTCAACCAACACTTGAAAAGGCTGAAATATCATTCTTATGTTGAACTTTGGATCTCATATGACTTATAAGGGAAATCCTCCATGGTAAACATGTGTCTTCAATGGGACGATTATAGTCTTATTGGAGGCTACCAAGTATTTGCACTGAAGTTCAGGGATTCACTATGTGTCACGCCCCAAACTCGGGGAGCGCGATCGGCGCTCAACCGAGAGAACCGGGCAGAGCAAGCCTCATAGAATTCCTTCTATCTAAACTCATCCATGAATAAAGAGGAGATGTACTCCATTAATCAATCACTGAAAATATTCCATTTACAACATACATTTCATTCCCATTAGTAGCTTCATTCATAATTTTCAAAATATTACGAGTTTATAGAATTAATGAAAACATGATTTCCAAATACCAACATTTCTAGTTCAATTCCCAACATCAACCACAACCCACAACATGTCTACGAAGCCTCTAAGTACAACAGAAGAGAAATATGAAAACTCAGCAACAAGGCTCAGGCTATACCTCAACCACAAAGTACATGAGAAATAAAAGATACATAGCCCTGAAAGTTCACCAAGTCTGCTGAAGAGAGTGTACCACTATCACTGATCAATGTCGCATGTTGTAAAATCACCTGCATCCATTAAAGATGTTGCATCCCCGGCAAAAGGGACATTAGTACCGTCGAATAGTACTAGTATGTATAGCTAAAATTTCTCTTTCAAAATAGAATGCCCATATAAGAAAAGTAACACATTGAAACCGCAAGTTACAAATCAACAATATCCAAATGTCCAGTTAAAACATAATAATTTTTAAAATACCAAATTAATGTATATTATTGGTTGGGAGATCATTAGCACCGATATACCACCGTGTTTGTGGCACGGAGTCCGATCACGCCCGATCGACTAGGCCATCTCCCCACGAACAATGTGGTTTGACATGTGATGCGAAAAAAAAGTGTTACCAAGAGTAGTACCACCATGTGCGCAACATGGCATCCGATCTCCACC
Source organism: Nicotiana otophora (assembly GCA_000715115.1). NCBI lineage: Eukaryota > Viridiplantae > Streptophyta > Magnoliopsida > Solanales > Solanaceae > Nicotiana > Nicotiana otophora. The sequence goes on along the minus strand of AWOL01S0004502.1, from coordinate 9,295 downwards.
CGATCAGCTAGGCCACCTTCCCACATATGCCGTATGGGTTAACTTTTCCAATCCACAATTATTATCAGTTGTATCCCAATTAAGGGGAATAATATCACAATTTCACCAATATTTCAATTTCATCCCAAATAAAGGGAATAATCACAATCCACCCCTACACCGGCACATGTAGTTTTAGGTGTGGGACTTATGACCCACCATTCCTCGGTTTTGCTAATGATGCTCCTAAAAATATTTTTTATTTGATTTGCCCACAAAGGTAACATAAATACAATTGTACTCACCTCAACCTCTTTCACATTGTATAAATCCTCATTAGTATTTCGAGTCACTCACAATAACAATATTTCCTTGGCTCATTTGTCCATTCACAAGATTCTTTATTCCTGTCACGAATGCCGTATTTCATATTCCGCACTTTCACCTCTTTCAATTTCAAATATCACCATATAAAATATTTCAAAAATCATATACTTCAAATCCATTTGTAATGGGAACTTTAAAAACAAATGGTTTCTTTCCAAAGAATAGGGCATACCAATCAGCAATAGAAACACAAATCAAAATCATAAACAATCAATACACCATTTATTCTTGCAATACACTTCTCCAAAAATGACAATGTACAATTTCAACACATGACTATGTAAGAACTCGAATCACACTGGATATATTTATAAAGCAAAGCATTAGTTAAAATAGCCACTTATGGGCATGAATTGAGTACCAAAACTTTTAGGCAATTCTATTTTCGAAATTATTTTTAAACAATTGAGTCGAGGCTCATTTCATATTCTTTACCGCATCCTCTCAAATTATTTGCACTACTAGCCACAATCATAACTAAAATTCTTGGCACGTTGGCCACACACTATATCCACAATTCACTTATTTCACTTCCAGCCATCTTTATAGATTATCAACAATAAGCGTTTCCAATCAAGACTTTAGGTACACATATGAACAATTAAGAGTCCTAAGAATATTGAGATTTTCCCACACAATTTCGCATCATAAGATTCATTTGGAACACGACCCAAAGACATAGCATTTTAATACACATATAATTCTTAAACACATTTCCAAAGGATAACATAATGTGATAGGAACATTCGGAACAAGTTTTGATTACATAATTTTGGACACTTTGCTTATTCGAGACAATCGAATTTATTGGGAACAACTCGGAACATGGAATAAGGAACTTGAGACAACCATACTTGGAACTTATGGGAACATCAGGGAATTCAATTCTAAGAGAGAAAGTTCAGCCAACATACCTAGATTTGAGCTTTCCTTAAATTACTACATCGTTCCGAAAATTCTAGCAATCCCAATCTATTTTGAGACATAACAAAATTGAACCATAATTAGGAATATATTGATAGTCTCAGCTCATTTGAGCCTTTTATTAAACACTAGCTGTGCAAATTTACCTACAAGGTTCTTCTACAAGATTTTCTTCACTCCACAACTCAATCTTTACTTATTTGAGTTTAACAATCCTCCCACAAAACTTATTAGTACAAGCATGTATAAATAGTACTCTTACACCCAAGAATCATACTCCCAATCAACCATCTTTTACCCCAAACTCGATATTGAAGACTAGGGGTTTGAATCTTACCTCTTAGATGAAGATCTTGTGATTGGCTTCCTTGATTCTTGAAGATTGGTGCAAGATTGGATGATTAGAATGTTAGGTTTCCTCATTTTCTCTCTAAAATGATCTTACATCTCTCTAAAACCCTCAGAAAAACACCCCAAAATAAGTCCCCAAAGGCTATTTATGAAAATGGGGTCGGGTTATGAAAATAGAAAAATTAACCCTCCGAAATTAGGTCTGCGGTCGCATAATGGACCGCAGAATGGGTATGCGGTTCGCACAATTGACCACGAAACTAGTGCCCAAAACTGGGCTGCATTGGTCCATTCTGCAACCAGTTTTGCGGTTGCATAACCATTTTTGCGATCGCATAATCACTTTTGTGATCGCAGAATTGGCCGCAGAATCACCTTCTTCCAGCCTTTGGTAATTTTGTCATAACTTCTTGTCGGAGTGTCCAAATGATGAACAGTTTGAAGTATTTGAAATGAGATTCGAAGATCTTTAATTTGATAGGTCATCTATCACATAAATCCTTACATATATGTAGATATGCTCGTCCAAAGTTTGGTCTTGTGCGTACCCATTCGAAATTTAGTCTATCATGAAATTTCCAACTTGACTTGGACTTAGGGCTCTCCTTAGACCCCACATCACTTAAACTATGCGTCGTACACTTATTATCATATCCAATTGATATTCATTATATTAATAGTCCTTGTCTTCATACAAAATAATATAATGAGCGCACATCAACTTTCTTACTAGCGCTCAAGTACTTCGAAAGTTTCCGAGGTGTTACATTCTCCCCCACTTAAGAACATTCGTCCTCAAATATTTTACAAGTCAGTTCTAATATTAGAGTTACCATCATTTTACCTCCAACCATTATACATAGGCACTTATGACTACCTCGGTCTCATACTTCCTTTCTAAAATTTAAACTTATTTATGGCCCTTAAAATTCAGTTATCTTTACAAATTCTTAAACATTTCGACAGAGTTTCTCCTGTAACTGGGCCTATCCACCTGCCAGAGAATCACCAAAATAATCATAACACCTAGAAGGTACCTTTCAAATTAATACCAATTGCTATATAATCAAGCAAAAATATTATCTTTCTACAACACTATCAACCTTCAAGGTGACCTTCTTGACTTATAGACTTTGCCATAACACATTAACGTAGGCAATCCCAACTTCCAGACTTATCTAACAAGGATGACAATTAGGTACGTTTCATAAGCTAACTATCCATTAACTTCACCTTCAATAACCTCCACCGGAACGATATATAAAGGATTTGCCAAACTCTATAGACACACATGAAACACTGGGTACACGGAAGACAATAATAGGTAAATATAATACTCATAGTTTGGCCTATTTCCTTCAAGATTTCATAAGGCCTAATGTGACTAAACATACTTTACCTTCCTTAACAATTCACCCAATATATTCATAGAGAAAATCTTTAGAATAACCCGTTCACTTTCTTCAACTCTAAATCCCTATGCCAAATACCCAAACTAAACCTTTGGCGACCTCTAACAATTACTCTAAGATGTGCTAGCTTTAATATTACCATAAAACTTCTATCCAATATGTTTGTTCACTGGATGACGCTTCTTCTTTGACATGTTTTAACCTTCAATCCCCATAGGTTACTATAAATATGAACAACGAGGTTCGAGATTGGCTAGAATTATTCAAGAATCCATCAATGTGTTGAGCACGGCATTTTAGGAGGTTATATCCTAAGGGACATGAAGGTTACTACCAATAGCGCTGACATGATTAATCATGGTGATGACATCATTGATTCGACAAATGAGGCATAAAGTTTCCTAGTATGCATTGATAATGTAGGGACCATGTACATGATCTTAAGATACAGAAAATAGCTCACAAGGTTGTTCCGGCTCTATCCCAAATTCCATGACAAAGTGGAACCGCGATTAACAAAAGTATGTACATCATGAGATTGGACAGTCAATATACCTGTAACCACATCTGAAGAAGCCTCCAACTTTTGACGCCTCCTCATAGCATAAAACTTGTTGGGTCCTCCCGAGCTCTGAATACCACCCCTAGCTGCTCCAAGCCTTGTGGGCGTTATAGTGGCTCGAGCTGGGGGAGGCACTGTGGATGTAGTAGCTACAGAACTGGCTAGTTGTGCCACACCCCTGCCCATGCTCTGGCAAGACAAATAACAATCTCTTTGAAAGTGACTCGTCATACCACACTTGTAGCATACATTGGTACCATAGTGACATACTCCCGGATGACATCTCCCACACTTCACACAACAGGGATGAGGTCCACTAAACTGACTTGCCTCACTGACCTGGTATTTCCCCTTTATGCATACATTATAAGAATCCCCCTTATCCTTCCTCCAAGCTTCCAATGCAGGAGTAATAATTCCAGTACTGGTTTGTTGTGTGGGCATTTTGAATTGCCCATATCTAAAACCCCAAACACGTTGTTGAGCATACTCACAACACAATGCCAAATGTTCCTTCCCACATACCGGACAGACCGGGATAGTTGCACCCAACCTAGGGCATTTGTTCTTCTTGTGCCCCCTCTTTCCACAACCATAACATATTTCAAGAGTCATCCAATATCTCTCCAAGTGACGCTTCTTGCAAACCAAACAATTCGGCTCATTAGTACCAACAACCCTTTTTCACTTCTCAGATACTCTCACCACACGATCCGATGGTGCGGTGACATTGGTAGTAACAATGACACTTCCCCTAGTAACAAGTTCTTCCAACCCTTCAACGGCTCGACGCATTCTCCCGACGAACTCTTGTGCAATTTCTCCCAGATTTAATAGTGGGTTCATTCCCTCCTCGCTGCTCTGAACTCGTGGATTTATCATCTGGAAAAATAAGATATGGCGAGGAAATTAGCTCCATATATTGGGCTCTATCGCATGATATGGAATATCAAAGAAGTGTGAAATTTCCAAAATGTCCGAGTAGACTTTTCATTATAGATGTGGTAGATAACACACTGATAAGAAGTACTCTACTAGACATGGCTCCGAGACATGCTAGGACACTTTAAAACCTTAGGCTCTGATACCAAGTTTGTCACGCTCCAAACTCGGGGAGCGCGACCGGCGCTCAACCGAGAGAATCCGGGCGAGCAAGCCTGTTAGATTTCCTTCTACCTAAACTCATCCATGAATAAAGAAGAGATGTACTCCATTAATCAAACACTAAAAGATTCCATTAACAACTTCCATTTCATTCCCATTAGCAGCTTCATTCATAATTTCCAAAATATTACGAGTTTATAGAATTAATGAAAAACATGATTTCCAAATACCAATATTTCTAGTTCAATTCCAAAAATCAACCACAACCCACAACCTGTCTACAGAGCCTCTAAATGCAACAGAAGAGAAATATGGAAACCCGGCAACAAGGCCCCGGCTACACCTCAACCACAAAGTACATGAAATATAAAAGATACATAGCCCTGAAAGTTCACCAAGTCTGCTGAAGAGAGTGTACCGCTATCACTGATCAATGTCGCATGTTGTAAAACCACCTGCATCCATTAAAGATGTTGCATCCCCGGCAAAAGAGACATTAGTACCGTCGAATAGTACTAGTATGTATAGCTAAAATTCCTCTTTCAAAATAGAATGCCCATAAAAGAAAAGTAACATATTGAAACCGCAAGTTACAAATCAACAATATCCAAATGTCCAGTTAAAACATAATAATTTTTAAAATACCAAATTAATGTATATTATTGGTTGGGAGATCATTAGCACCGATATACCACCGTGTTTGTGGCACGGAGTCTGATCACGCCCGATCGGCTAGGCCATCTCCCCACGAACAATGTGGTTTGACATGTGATGCGAAAGAAAAGTGTTACCAAGAGTAGTACCACCATGTGCGCAACATGGCATCCGATCTCCACCCGATCAGCTAGGCCACCTTCCCATATATGCCGCATGGGTTAACTTTTCAAATCCACAATTATTATCAGTTTCATCCCAATTAAGGGGAATAATATCACAATTTCACCATTATTTCAATTTCATCCCAAATAAGGGGAATAATCATAATCCACCCCTACACCGGCACGTGCAGTTTCAGGTGTGGGCCTTATAACCCACCCTTTCTCGATTTTGCTAATGATGCTCCCAAGAACATTTTAGATTTGATTTGCACACAAAGGTAACATAAATACAATTGTACTCACCTCAACCTCTTTCCCATTGTATAAATCCTCATTAGTATTTCCAGTCAATCACAACAATAATATTTCCTTGGCTCATTTGGCCATTCACAAGATTCTTTATTCCTGGCACGATGGCCGTATTTCATATTCCACACTTTCACCTCTGTCAATTTCAAATATCGCCATATAGAATATTTCAGAAATCATATACTTTAAATTCATTTGTAATGGGAACTTTAAACACAAATGGTTTCTTCCCAAAGAATGGTGCATACTAACCAGCAATAGAAACACACATCAAAATCATAAAAAATTAATACACTATTTATTCTTGCAATACTTTTCCCTAAAACTGATAATGTACAATTTCAACACATGACTATGTAAGAACTCGAATCACACTAGATATATTTATAAAGCAAAGCATTAGTTAAAACATGCACTTATGGGCATGAATTGAGTACAAAAGCTTTTCGGCAATTCTATTTTCGAAATTATTTTTAAACAATTGAGTCGAGACTCATTTCATATTCTTTATCGCATTCTCTCGAATCATTTGCACTACTAGCCACAATCATAACCTAAATTCTTGGCACGTTGGCCACACTCTATATCCCCAATTCACTTATTTCACTTCCAACCATCTTTATAGATTATCCACAATAAGAGATTTCCAATCAAGACTTTAGGTACACATATGAGCAATTAAGAGTCTTAAGAATATTGAGATTTTCCCGCACAATTTGGCATCATAACATTCATTTGGAACACGACCCAAAGACATAGCATTTTAATATACATATCATTCTTGAACACATTTCCAAAGGATAACATAATGTGATAGGAACATTCGAAAGAAGTTTTGGTTACATAATTCTCGACACTTTGCTTATTCAGGACAATCGAATTTATTGGGAACGACTCGGAACATAGAATAAGGAACTTCAGACAACTATACTTGGAACTTACGGGAACATCATGGAATTCAATTCTAAGAGAGAAAGTTTAGCCAACATACCTCGCTTTGAGCTTTCCTTAAATTACTACAACATTCCAAAAATTCTTGCAATCCTAATATATTTTGAGACATAACAAAATTGAACCATAATTAGGAAGATATTCATGGTCTCAGCTTATTTGAGTATTTTATCAAACACTAGGTGAGGAAATTTAACTACAAGGTTCTTTTATAAGATTTCCTTCACTCCACAACCCAATCTTTACTTATTTGAGCTCAACAATCTTCCCACAAACCTTATTAATACAAGAATGTATAAATAATACTCTTACACCCAAGAAGCATACTCCCAATCACCCATCTTTTACCCCAAACTCGAAATTGAAGACTGGGGTTTGAATCTTACCTCTTAGATGAAGATCTTGTGATTGGCTTCCTTGATTCTTTAAGATTGGTACAAGATTGGATGATTAGAATGTTAGGTTTCCTCCTTCTCTCACTAAAATTCTCTTACCTTTCTCTGAAACCCTCAAAACAACAACCTTTAAATAAGCCCTAAAGGCTATTTATCAAAATGGGGTCGGGTTAAGAAAATAAAAAAATTAACCCTCTGAAATCAGGTATGAAGTAGCATAATAGACCGCAGAATGGGTATGCGGGTCGCACAACTGACCACGAAACTGGTACCCAAATCTGGGCTGCACTGGTCCATTCTGCGACCAGTTTTGAGGTCGCATAACCACTTTATGCGATCGCAGAATTGGCCGCAGAATCACCTTTTGTCAGCCTTTGGTAATTTGGTCAGAACTTCTTGTAGGAGTGTCCAAATGATAAACAGGTTGATAAGATAGAAACTAGATACAAAGATATTTAATTTGATATATCATCCAATACATAACTCCTTACATATATGTAGATATGCTCGTCCAAATTTTGGTCTTGTGCGTACCCATTCGAAACTTTAGTCTATCATGAAATTTCCAGCTTGACTTGGACTTAGGGCTCTCCTTAGACCCCACATCACTTATAATATGCCTCGTACACTTATTATCATATCCAATTGATATCCATTATATTAATAGTCCTTTTCTACACACAATATAATATAATGAGCGCACATCAACTTTCTTACTAGCTCAAGTACTTTGAAATTTTCCGGGGTGTTACACTATGTCTTCATCTTTAAATCCGCTGATCCTCAAGCTCGCTGCTCTTGAAGTTGAAATATTTAAGCCCTCAAAGTCTTCAAGTTGAAGTCTACAAGTCTGTTAGTCTTCAAGTTGAAGTCCTCCAATTCGTCGGTCTTCAAATTAAAATATTTAAGCCCTCCAAGTCTTCAAGTTGAAGTCCTCAAGTCTATCGGTCTTCAAGTTGAAATCCTCAAATTTGCCGGCCTTCAAGTTGAATTGTTTAAGCCCTTCATGTATTCAAGTTGAAGTCTTCAAGACTACTAATTTTTCAAGTTCCAGCTTAAAAGTCCACCACTCTTCAGGTTGAAGCGTCAAAGTCTGCTGAATCTTCTAGTCCATCAAATTCTCAAGTTTGTCGGTCTTCAAGTTAAAGTCTGTAAAGTCCGCAAAATAAGTTTGCAAAATGTTCAGGTCGATATCGTCAAATGAGATTTTCTGTAAGCACGGCCAAAAAAAGGGAAAGATGTCACCGAAGTGATTGAAAAGGTTCTTGCCCAACTTAGTTTATCTAAGTCCAAGTTATTCTTATCATAACTCTTCTCTCCTACAACTATAAATAGGGGTCTTCATAACCTAAAAAATACACCAGAAATTATAACAAGAAGACACAAGGGAGCTCGTAGATCAAATGCCACAATTCTCTGCAAACTTCAAGTGTTCAGGCATTCAAGCACTCCAATACAAATTTGAAATATTCAAGATCAAGAACGAAATATAATCAAATACAAGGCATTCAAGATCAAGGCTACTTATTCGTGATAGAATTCGTGGCAACCATCAAAGCGTTTACGGCGGATAAATCAAATTCAAATTCAAATTCAAGATCAAGCTCAAAGGCCCTTGAATTTATATTGGAAAAGTAGAATCAGAGAAACCATAGAGATTGTAACACTCGAACTATTTGAAATCAAATACTATAATTATTGCAATATTTTTCGGTCTTGATTTTATTTTCTCGATGCAAATTTATTGGCTACATGCCCCTCTAGATACAACTATTACAGGATCCCCCAGCCTGAGAATATTCACCATATTTTCGTTAATGGTTACTTGGCTAATGCTGCTTGGAGCTACTTTGGGGCTTACTTTAGAGTCATTAGGTTACTAATTAAGGGTGCGTTTGGTAAATACAAAGGAAAATATTTTCTGGAAATATTTTTTAACTTTTTTAATGTTTGGTTGGCTTAAATATTTTGAAAAGTATTTTTCTCTTTTCCGAAAATATTTTCCCTACCAAAAGGACGAAAAATATCTTCCAAAACTCTGTATCAACCTTTCCCACCCCCACCAACCCTCACCACCCCACTCCACTAACCCACCCCTCCCAC